>VMDO01012489.1:0-63177 GCA_007922755.1 Pedetes capensis | reverse complement strand
AAAAAAAAAAAAAAAAAGGAGCAAGAGGCTGTTGCAGCCCAGTGTAAAAAGCCATGATACAAAGCAGCTCTGCTAGGGGTGTGGAGACAGAAAGAACTCCCCAGACTTCAGGCGGTTGTGCTGGGGTAATTAATTGCACTCCCAAAAATCAATCCGCCATTGAAAACCCAATGAACAGCAGAGAAGCACTGACAATATAGTGTTTCACCTGTTGTACACAGGGTCGCTCTGAGTGGAATACCAACTCCACAGCACCTAATGACAACAACAACAAATCCATGCCTTGGGGGTCTTGAATGGCTCACTCAAGGTCATGTGCCCATCCAGCAGCAGTAGAGAAGGATGAGAGGCTGGTTCTGGTGGAAGGAACTCCTGGGTGTTCCATGTGCTGGGAGGAAGTAGTGGAAATTTAGCAGAGGCAGCGACCTGGCCAGGACCTGAGCCCTCAGTGCTGGAACATCCAGAATGGTCTGCAGCCAGTGAAGAAGTAGCCATCAGCCAGATCTTGCCCACCCAAGCCTCCGGGGCCACCTGTCCCTGCCCAGGGTACACAGGGCAAGAAGAGGCATGACTGAAATGATAGGGCAGGCTTCTGCTCTCCCTCGTCAGAGGGGCTGGCCTAGCTCAGGGATGCTGAGCTCATGGGCTGGCAGTCCAAGCCATCCTCCACAACTCTGGAAAGAAGGAGTGTCTTACACAAGCCGCCTTCCCAAAGCTGTGACAGAGAGCAATGTTAGCATTAGCTTAATTATTACTATTGTTGTTGTTGTTGTTGTTGTTGTTAGGTGCCATCGAGTCGGTATCCGACTCATAGCGACCCTCATAGGGTTTTCAATGGCTGACTGTTTCGGGATTGTCTTGGGAGTGGATTGCCAGGTCCTTCTCCCATTTTTGCGGTGCTGGGAGTTGAACTCTGGACCTCAGAGACTGCAGTGCAGCGCCCTACCAACTGAGCCAAATCCCACCAATTATTACTATTAGTGGTTAAGTATTAATATTAGTTTAATATTAGCTTTTTCATAGCAGTAAAAGCAGTGCTAGAGATAGAAAGAGTTACCAGATAAAATAAACAAGTAACTGAAATAGTTCTGAACCTATCTGCGTCTAATAACATTGTATTTCAAAATAAGTGAACACTGAAGTAATTTCAAGGAGAAATGGATATATTCTTGTGGATAATGGAGGAATTTAGCATGTTTCTTTCAAAATCTGATAAGACAGAAGTTTTTAAGAATTTACAAAATTGTGAACAGCACAATAAAAGAAGCACGGTAGAACCCTGATCCATCCATTAGACGATGCATGTATACTTGTTGTTGTTGTTAGGTGCTGTCCAGTCGGTATCAGACTCATAGCAACCCTCCGTACAACAGGGGAAACACTATTGTCAGTGCTTCTCTGCCGTTCATAGGGTTTTCAATGGCAGATTGATTTTTGGGAGGGGGTTGCCAGGTCCTTCTCCCAAGCCTACAGCTTCTGGTGTTCCCAGGCGGTCTCCCATCCAGGTACTAACCAGGCCCGACCCTGCTTAGCTTCCGAGATCTGATCGGATCGGATGTTACAGGGCTAGGTCCTTCTCCCATTTTTGTAGTGCTTGGAATTGAACTCGGGATCTCAGAGACTGCAGCGCAGTGCTCTACCAACTGAGCTAAATCCCAACACAATGGAATTTAGCTATTGCAATATTTTGAGTTAATGACCTTACTATATTTATTAGGCAAAAGAAGATGTAAAATTCCAAGAGCAAAACAACAACAAAAAGCCCTACTTAGTCCAAGAAGTTAGAAAAAGAATGACAAAGTAAACACGAAGCAAGAGTAGAAGGCAGCAATGAAGATAAGAGCAGAGATAAACAAAAAATAGTAGATAATCAAATATTACAACTAATTCTTTGGAAAGACCAATGAAATACATAAACATCCAGCAGTAGCAATTGACGTTAATATCAAGAGTAAATGATAGGTACTATGAGGAATGAAAACTCAATCACAACAGAAGAGATTACAAGTATGAATAAGAGATTCTTAAGAACAATTTTGTGCCAGGAATTTTGGAAATAGTTCATTAAGTTTGAAGAAAAATGTAAAGAACCGAAGATGATTTAAGTGAATATAGAAAATCTAAAAAGTCCTATGAACATTAAGGAAATTGAAGCCAGATGTGGTGGCACGTACCTATAATCCCAGCTACTGGGGAAGCTGAAGCAGGAGGATCAGAAGTTTGAGGCCCGCCTGGAGTACATAGTGAGACTCTGTCTCAAAATAAAATACAAGGCCTGGGGATGTTACTCAGTGGAAGAATGCTTGCTTAGCATTCATGAGATTTTGGATTCAATTCCCAGCACTACAAAAACAGACCAAAACTAAGGAAATTGCATTAATGTTCACACACAGACACACACAGACACACAGACACAGACACAGACACAGACACACACACACACACACACACAAAGATACATTCACTCACTCACCTGGATCACACAATTCTTTTTTTTTTGGGGGGTACTGGGGGTTGAACCCAGGGCCTTGTACTTGCATGCTGTGCAAGTGCTGGACCACTGAGCTGCACTCCCCCAGCCCATTTTTTTTTTTTTCCTTTTTTGAGACAGGGACTCGTTAAGTTACGCAGACTGCCTCTGGCTTCAAACTTGCGATCCTCCTGCCTCTGCCTCCCAAGCCGTTGGGATTACAGGTGTGCGCCACTGCGCCCGGCTATCACACAATTCTTAAGACTCTAAGTATATCAGACTGAATTGCTCCCAAGCCTGTCCACAATTGTTGCAGCAAGTACAAAAAGGTAAAAATCTCATAAGTTCATTTAATGAGGCAGATCTCCCCTTGAAAGCCAAATGAGGACAAGATGAGAAACGAAATGTAGGCATTCTCAGCTGGGCATGGTGGTGCATGCCTGTAATCCCAGTGACTCAGAAGGCAGGAGGATTGTGAATTTGAGGTAACTTAGTGACACCCTATCTCAAGATAAAAATAAAAAAGAGTTTGAGGTGAATCCCAGTGGTATTGTTGTTGTTGTTAGGTGCCGTTGAGTCGTGTCTGACTCATAGCAACCCTCATAGGGTTTTCAATGGCTGACTGTTTCGGGATTGCCTTGGGAGTGGATTGCCAGGTCCTTCTCCCATTTTTGCAGTGCTGGGAATCAAACCCGGGACCTCAGAGGCTGAAGAGCAGCACTCTACCAACTGAGCTAAATCCCAATCCCCTAGTAGTGTAGCACTTGCAAAGTATGTGCAAGGCCCTGGGTTCAGCCCCCAAGTAACATTAAAAAAAAAGAGGAAGAAGAAGAAAGAAAGAAAATGTAGGCACTGTCATTTTTTCACAGCAATGCCCAAACAGGATAGTTTGACTTTGAAGCAATTTGCCCAAGGTCATACAGCTATTCTGAGCAGGAAGCAAAGTTCAAACCCACAGGGTCTGATTCTGGAGTTTAGTTCTTAACCATTATTTCCACTGCATCTAATCAGGTAATCTACTTAGAGGATATTTTCAAATTTAAAATGACCACAGTTAGTCTTTAGAAACAGCCACCATTCACCAGATACCCAGGCCCTTTCCAGCCCTCTCGCCTGATGGAAGCCATGGAGAGGTGGTTTGCTTTCCCTAGGGGAGGTGCATGGGTTAGGGCTCCTCTTTAGAAAGCCACAAAAGTACACTCTGGCTGAGATCCCATGAAAGGGGAATTTGTTAGAGGGTTACGGTGTGGATTAGGGAATGGAGTGACACTGGGAAAGCTGCCTTAAAAACATGAGGGGAGGAGCCACAATACAAAGCTGCTCTGCTGGGGGTGTGGAAGCAGAAAGAACTCCCAGACTTCAGGGTGCTCTGCTGGGGTAAATTAACTGCACTCTGTCTGAGTCGTGGGGGTCTTGAATGGCTCACTCAATCACGTGCCCATCCAGCAGCACTTGAGAAGGATGAGAGGCTGGTTCTGGTGGAAGTAACTCCTGGGTGTTCCATTGCAGGGGGCAGGTAGTGGAAATTTAGCAGAGGCAGGGAAGAACTGGACATTTTACAACTGGCGTGACCCAGAAAGGGGAAGAGGTAGTATAAACGGGAAGGGGAGGGAGTGAGAGGGACACTGACCTGAAAACAACGCTAATAGATCAAGTGGGTGCTAAGGTAAGATTTAAACTTGGGTAAGGAAGAGAGAATGGGGAGAAACAAATAGGATTTAAGAGGGTAATTTACCAGCAGCTTTCTTTGTCTTTGTTCTCTCTTATTCTTTATGTTCTTGAACTTTACCTCCTGCCTCAAGTATATGTGGGCAACTCTGGGAATTAAAGGTTGTCTATTTCCATGTTTGTTTGAGGCTGGGATTTAGCTCAGTTGTCTCTGAGGTCTCCGGTTTGATTCCCAGCACCACAAAAATGGGAGAAGGATGTGGCAATCCACTCCCGAGGCAATCTGGAAACAATCAGCCACTGAAAACCCTATGAAGGTTGCTATGAGTCAGACATGACTCAAAGGCACCTAACCACAACAACAATTTCCACACCAACAACACATAACAATTTCCACGCCAACAACAATATCCATGCCAACAATTTCCAAAGGCACCGGTACCATCCTGGCATCTGATCCCGTCAGATCTCAGAAGCTAAGCAGGATTGGAGCCTGGTTAGTACTTGTATAGGAGACTACCTGGGAATACCAGGTGCTGTAGCCTTGGGAGAAGGATCCAGCAACCCACTCCCAAAAAACAACCCACCATTGAAAACCCTATGAATAGAAGAAAAGCACTGACATAGTGCTGAGCATGGCACAGTGTGGGGGAATGTTTCATCTGTTGTGTGTAGATAGGGTCGTTAGGGGTTGAACCTGACTTGATGGCACCTAACACCACCACCACCACCAACAACAACATTTCCATGTTTATCTTCTGCCTTAATGACCCTCAACTGACAACCTTTCCTTTCAGGTCCTACATCTTATCTCAGTATTTTCAATCCAAATCATTTTATTTAGGATAGAGACTGCAGTTTGTCTTTGTACTGTGAACGTAATTTCAGAAGTAAACCATTCCCCTTGATTATAAGCAAAGTCAAATTTAATATTGGTTTGGATTTATTTTACTGTTAATATTATTTACTCTCTGAAAACAGACTAACCCCAATTAACATTGCAAATTGTCTGCCCTATAATGACCAAATATTCCATTCTATTACGTTATTGAAATCATTTGCATGGTAATTATGGTTTAGCTCCCTCCGTAATTGGAATTGTTTGCATTCTGGTAATGTACAATGGTTGCTCGTTAATCACCATGAAAACCTTTCTAGATGGTAGCATTAAGGAAGCAGTGCAGGGGGCTCCCACTAAACTCGTGGACATTGTTAGGCCCTAGAGTAATGTTCTAGTTTGTTCTATCATTTTCTCCCTGATGTTGTCTTAGTTTCTAAACTATTCATGCATCAGATAAATGATCAAAATAGCAGACATGATTGGTCTGGGGAAATCATAGTTAAAAATGCCACAGTGCAAATTACCCATCTTGACCTCCCTTCCTCTACATTTCTCTCTCCTCCAATCTGATAAATGAAGCCTGAAAACAAATATCATAAGCTGTCAAGGTAATTGAGACATAGTTATGCATTTGTGTGTGTGTGTGTGTGTGTGTGTGTGTGTGTGTGGCATCTATTTTAAATAAGCAAAATGCCGCATAGGGAAGTTTGAGTTTGTGTTAAAAAGAAAACCAAAACCAAACAGACAAACAAAACAAAACTGGGGACTCAGCTTTCACTTTACATAAGGATTAAAAAAAAAAAAAGCTTGGAATCCTGAGTGCCCTTGTACAACTAAAATATTACTTCATTTCTAAAACCTCAGAAAGGTTAACTTAATAAAATGATCAAATTAAAATATGGTCGTCTTGTTCTCTGATGTTTTGGGTCAGTGCCTGACATGTCAAAGGCACTTAGGAATGATTTCACTGATGGTAGATGTGGACATTGGAGAGGTGATTGCCTCTCGGAGCCCCAAATGTAAGGGAGGCAAGCATTGTTTTCGCTTGGTATCCCCTAATTTCTTGGATGCCCTCACCTCTCCCTGTCCCAACCATAGCCTAGAGACAAGAAATTAGGACACATCTGTCTCCTCAGCTGCTTGACCACCCTCCCTTCCCCCTATGTTCCCCGGTGGCGGGGGTGATTTCTCATTCTTCTCCTTTCCCCTCTTGCCGGACTCCCTCTGGCCTGTTCTGGAGGAGGCAGGCAGTGGGCCTTGGACTTCCCTGAATCACATTCTCTTTTTCCTTAATTGGGTCCACATCTAAGTTTCAATGATGGGAAGAATGTACTCTGAGTGTTTAAGACATGAAATTTGGGCTTTCTACCTGAAACAACATTATTTTAAACTGGAAAGACTGAGCAAATGTAGACTTTTCTTGCTATCCATTGAGTGTAGGATGGTATTGAAGACAAGTATTGGAATATAGTTATTTTTCCTGCAAATCAAGAGTCCAGCAAGTAAATTTGCAGCCCCTGCTGCCCATCTCTAAGGGATCATCTTAGGCATTTTCAGAAAGACTAGGTAAGTGTTTTAAATTGGGATGAGAAATGACTGTGAACTGGAGGCTTCTTCAAATGAGCCCATCCTCTGGAGGACATTTTAGGGCCATAGGACACCCTTTCTAAATAATAATAGATATTTAAATATACAATCACTTGATCTATATTGGAAGGAGAGCAGATTTTGGAATCAAATAGCTTCAGTTTTCTTTTTTGTCAAACAAGTACAATAATTTCTAGCATAGTAATTAAATGAGATAATAAATATAGAGAGCACTATACAGTACCTGGGGGCTGGGATTTAGCTCAGTTGGTAGAGCACCACTCTGCAGTCTCTGAGGTCCCAGGTTAGATTCCCAGCACTGAAAAAATGGGAGAAGGACATGGCAATCCACTACTGAGGCAATCCTGAAACAATCAGCCATTGAAAACCCTGTGAGGGTTCCTATGAGTCAGACACAACTCGATGGCACCTAACAACAACAGCAACATGTAGTACTGGAGACATACCAAATTCTTAATATGCATTAGCTGCTATGTTAGTGTCAATATTAATGAACTATGCTTGTTGTTGCTTTGTCCAAGTCATAGTCATATCATCATTGGTTTTTCCACCTTTAGCCACAGGAAGTGTTTACATACTTGACAATTTTGGAAAGATTTATTAATCATCATGAGCTGCCATGATAGCGTATCACAGACTGAGTGACCTAGTTGAAAGAAATTTATTATCTCCCATGTGTAGAGGTTGGAAATCCAAGATCAAGGTGCTGGCAGGGTTAGTTTCTAGTGAGGGTTTTTTCCTGGCTTACTGCTCCTCATTATGTTCTCACATGGTCTTTCCTCAGCCACAGAAGGAAAGAGAAATAGTGCTGGTGTCTCTTCCTTTTCTTATCAGGACATAGTCCTATTTGATTAGGGCCCAATCTTATGACTTAGCTTAACCTTAATTGCATCCTAGTGGCTCCATCACCAGATACAGTCATATTAGTGGGCTGGGGCTTCAACATATGAATTTGGGACAAAATAGACACAGTCAGTCCATGGTAAAAGGTCTAATAAGACTTCCAAGAATATTTCCTTCTTGTTCAAATCAGTTTATGTTGAGTTTTGTAGTCCCCTGTAGCCAAAACCCACCTAAGTGATACAACTGTCATATCAAAGAAACTTTACTAAGCATTTCAGGAAACTTTGTAAACAGATTCATTTGTGTTTATTCAGATTTTCAGAACTACCATCTGATTATTCTGTGGATCAATGATTTGTACAAGGGTAAAAGCCACCAATGGATTGTCAGAAGCTCACTGAGCAACAATGTGGTCATTCAGTTCATTGTGATCCATCTACGCTGGAGCCTATCAGATGATCAGGGCCAGGCAGGGAATGTAGAGGAGTGAAGCTGACAAGTTGTAAAGCAGAAGGTGGTTATAGAAGTATTAAGGAATTGCGCAGGTCATGCTCCATCTAGGTTAGGGTTACATCTAAGGACAGAATACTGGCTGAAGTCTGGACCAGTGTTCAATATGGAAGGCCAAAATCTGGACCATTATGTAAAATTCTCTAATTATTTGAAACATTGTCTGGGCACATAAAATGGTCAAAGTGGTTAAATTTAACTGTTGGACTTTCAAATTTCAAACCATGAGCAGAAAAATTTTTGGATGAACTTTGGAACCAAGTGAAAACTCTTTAAATGAAAATCACCTGATGTAGCATTCTTAAGGACTCATTGTAGAATATCCTTGTCCTAATCTTCTTGTACCCAGCATGCCCCCCAAGTATCTGTCAGTTTGCCATACTGTGGGGGTTCACATGTTGCTGTGATGTTGAAAGCCATTTCATTGGTATTACAGATACCACCAGGATGACCCATAGTGGAAAGGTTTCAGCTGAGCTTCTAGACTAAGACTAACTATGGAAAAGAACATGGCTAACATACTCCCAAAACAATCAACTATTGAAAACTCTATGAATAGAGAGAAGCACTACTGGTATAGTGCTGGAAAATGAGGCCCTCAAGTTGGAAGGAACTCGAAAGATAACTGGGGAAGAGTGGCCTCCTCAAAGTAGAGTCTACCTTAATGACAGGAATGGAATAAAGTCCCAGGGATCTCCTTTTGCTGATGTGGCACGATTCAAAATAAGAAGGAATAACTGTAAACATCCATTAATAATTAGAATGTGGGATGTACGTAGTATGAATCTAGGAAAATTAGAAATTGTCAAAAGGGAAATGGAGCGCATAAACTTTGACATTCTAGGCATCAGTGAGCTAAAATAGACTGGCATAGGTCATTTTGAATCAGATAATCATACGGTCTACTATGCCTGGAATAACAGATTAAAGAGAAATGGGGTTGAATTCATCATGAAGAAAGGCATCTCAAGATCTGTCCTGAAGTACCATGGTGTCAGTGATAGAAAAATATCCATATACCTTCAAGAAAGGCCAGTTAATATAACTATTATTCAAATTTATACAAGCACCGCTAAGGCTAAAAATGAAGACAGGGAAGATTTTTACCAGCTTCTGCAATCTGAAATAGATCAAATGTGAATTAGGATGTACTGATAATTACTGGTGACTGGAATGGAAAAGTTGGAAACAAAGAAGAAGGCTCAGTAGTTGGAAAAATATGGCTTTGGTGACAGAAACGATGCTAGTGATTGAATGATAGAACTTTGTCAGACTAATGACCTTTATATTGCAAATACATTTTTTCACCAACATAATTGGTTACTATACACATGGAATTCACCAGATAGAACATACAAGAACCAAACTGACTACATTTGTGGAGAGAGATGTGTGGGGAGCGTGCCTCCCGGTCCGGCCTGGAGGTTCAGACGGGCTGCACCGCCGTGCACACAGATACTAAACACAATTCACTCGGGACCCTCAGGTGAGGGGTGCAGACTCCTGCGGCCCTCGGGACCCCAGCGGAGACGGGAGAAAGGAAAAGCCTCAGGTGCTTTTGCCTTCCAGGGGCAAACACCTGTGTTGGTCGTCTCGGTGGTCAGGAGGAAACAGCTGTTGCTTCGTCGGTGATCAGACAGAGAGCAGGTTCCTTTCCTTGTTGATGATTGCGACAGGAGAGCGTTTTTTCCTCACCAAAGGTCCGGGGGAGAGCAGCTGGAGAGGTGCTTCCTCATCAGTGGTCCGGGCAGAAATGGGCGAGAAAGTGCAGAAAGGGATGCCAAAAAGGCCGTGCCAAAAAGGTCGAGCTGCCGCAGCACAGCTCTTTATGTAGCTCGCCCACAGAATGGCCTGAGCCAATCAGCTTTCAGTCCAATTGCCCAATCAGGAAGGGTTTTGTACAAACGTGCAACCAAGTTACTTTCATTTTCCCTAGATTTCTAACTTACAAACCAGACATTCAAACGCCATTTTCCCAGTTTGGGAGTTTTCGCTAATTTCCTCCCAATTTTTCCCTACAAGATGATAGAAAAGCTCATATCAAATGTTGGAATAAGACCAGGTACTGATTGTGGATCATACCATCAACTACTCATGGGCAGACTCAAACTGAAACAGAACAAAGTTAGAACAAATATATGAGAGTCAAAGTATGACATTGAGTGCGTCCTACTTGAGTACAGGGACCACCTCAAGAACAGATTTGATGGGTTAGACACTAATGATCAAAGCCCAGATGAGTTGTGACATGACATCAAAGTCATCATTCATGAGGAGAGCAAAAGGTTATTAAAAAGACAAGAAAAAAAGAAAAGACCAAATTATATGTCAAAAGAGACTCTGAAACTTGCTGTTGAATGTTGAGCTGCTAAAGTAAAAGGAAGATATGATGAAGTTAAATAACTAAATAGGAGAGTTCTTTTTTTATTGGAAATTTTTTAATGTACACCTTAATGTGATTCATTCTGACATGCCTTTCATTGTGATATTTCCATATATGCCTTTTGTTGTACATTACACAGATAAGTTCCCCCTTACCCTCTTGTGCACTTTCTCCCTCCGTCCCCCCCACCCACCAAAGATGACTCTTTCTTTGCTTGTATTTTTTATGGCAATACTTTTCTATATATCCTTGCATTCCAATTATGTTTAAGATAGAAACTTTTTCTGTAGTGAACTTTCTTTTTACATTGTCAGTACTATTACATGAATTTTCTAATCTGTCTATATTAATACCATTCTTTGGTATTATAGGTGTTATTATAATTATTTCCAGGGCTATTAAGTTGGGCTGTTCACCCTGAGGTCACCCCTCCCCCATTCCTCATTCCTCCTTGTTCCTCTGCTCCCCTCTCTCCTCTCCCAGGATTTCCTCCTTTTCCTAGATCTCTCCCTCCTTCTTTTGCATTCTCCAAATTGTCCCTTCTCCCCTAGGTTGACTTTAGCTTTTAAAATTTTTTTTTATGTTCCGACCTCTGCACAGGATTTTTTCTTCTTATAATTTTGATACAGCTCCCACATACGAGTGAGAACATGTGGTGTTTCTCTTTCTGAGAGTACCACATGTGTTTGTTCCCTTAAAATAATTTTCTCCAATTCCATCCATTTTGCTGCAAATGGCATTATTTCATTTTTTGATCGCTGAGTAGTATTCCATTGTGTATATCTACCACAGTTTTTTTTATTCATTCTTCTGTTGAAGGGCACTTTGGTTGATTCCATATCCTTGCTATTGTGAAAAGTGCAGCATTGAACAGAGAGATGCAGGTGTCTTGGTGGTATGATGACCCACCTTCCTTTGGGTAAATTCCCAGTAGTGTTATAGCTGGGTCATATGATAGATCTATTTTCAGTTTTTTAAGATACTTCCATATTGATTTCCAAAGTGATTGGACCTATTTACAGCTCCACCAGCAGTGTAAGAGTGTTCCCTTTTCTCCAGCAACCTCACCAGCATTTCTTGTTATTTGTTTTATTGATCTTGGCCATTCTTACTGGTGTAAGGTGGAATCTCAGAGTTGTTTTAATTTGCATTTCCTTAATGGCTACAGCTATTGAGCATTTTTTTCATGTGTTTCATGGCTTTATGGGCCTCTCCATTTGAGAACTGTCTATTTAGTTCCTTTGCCCATTTGTGCATTGGGTTATTTGTTTTCTTGGGTATTTTTTTCTTAAGTTCTTTATAAATTCTGGTAATTAGACCTTTGTCTGATGTATAGGATGTGAACATTTTTTCCCATTCAGTGGGGATTTCCTTGACTCTGTTGTTTCCTTTGCTGTACAGAAGTTTTTTAATTTTATGTAATCCCATTTATCTATTCTTGTTGTGATTTCTTGAGCAATTGGAGTCCAATTAAGGAAATACTTTCCTAAACAGAAGATTCCAAAGGCAGCTCAAGAAGACAAAATCAAATATTATAATGACATGTGCAAAGAGCTGGAGACAGAAAACCAAAAGGGAAGAACATGCTATTTTTCTCAAGGTTAAGGAATTAAAGAAAAAATTCAAGCCTCGAGTGGCAATAATGAAGGATTCTACAGGGAAAATATTAAACAATGCAGGAAACATCAGAAGAAGATGAAAAGAGTACATAAAGTCATTATAGCAAAAATAATTAGTGGATGAACAACCATTTCAAGAGGTTGCATATGATCAGGAACCAATGGTACTGAAGTGGAAGGAACTGGTGAAACACAAGACTCCAGGAATTGATGGAATACTAATAGAGATGTGTTAGTAAACAGATACAGCGCTAGAGATGCTAACTTGTCTATGCCAAGAGATTTGGAAAACAGCAACCTGGCCAACTGACTGGAAGAGATCTATGTTTATGCCTAATCCCAAGAAAAGGGATCCAACTAAATGTGGAAATTATCAAATGATATCATTAATATCACACACAAGTAAAATTTTGCTAAAGATCACTGAAAAGTGACTGCAGCAGTATATGGAACTGCCAGAAAATCAAGCCGAATTCAGAAGAGCAGGTGGAATCAGGGACCTCATTGCTGGTGTCAGATGGATATTGACTGAAAGCAGAGAATATCAGAAAGATGTCAATCTATGTTTTATTGACTATGCAATAGCATTTGACTGTGTGGAACCCAATAAGTTATGGATAACATTGTGAACAATGGCAATACTGGAGCATTTAATTGTACTCATGAGGAATCTGTACGTGAACTAGAACAGAACAAGGAAACACTGCCTGGTTTAAGTCAGGAAAGGTGTGTGTCAGAGCTGTATCCTTTTATTGTTTCCCTTTAATCTCTATGCTGTGGAAATAATTCAAGAAGCTTGACTTTATGAAGAGGAAGGTGGCATCTTAATTGGAAGAAGACCCATTAACAACCTGCATTATGCAGATAACATGACTCTGCTTGCTGAAAGTGAAGAAGATTTGAAACATTTACTCATGAAGGTCAAAGGACACAGTCTTCAGTATGGATTCAGGCAGTATGGATTATTCCTCAAAATCAAGAAAACAAAAATCTTTACAACTGAGTCAGTAAGCAACTTTATGATAAATGGAGACAAAATTGAGGCTGTCCAAGATTTTGTTTTACTTGGTTTTATAATTAACATCTGTGGAAACAGCAGTTGAGAGATAAAAAAACGCATTGAATTGGGAGAAGTTGTTGCAAAAAACATCTTTAAAGTGCTGAGATGTAAAGATGCTACGTTGAAGATGAAGGTGCGCTTGACTCATGCCATGATATTCTCAGTCACATCATATGGTTGTGAAAGCTGGACATTGAATAAGGAAGACAGGAGAAGAATTGATGCTTTTGAATTATGGTGCTGGAGACAAATATTGAATATACCATGCACTCCCAAAAGTACCAACAGATCCATCCTAGAAGAAGTGCAACCAGAGTGCTCCTTGGAAGCAAGGATGGCTAGACTACATCTTACGTATTTTGGACATGTTGTCAGGAGTGAACGATCCCTGGGGAAGGACATGATGTTTGGGAGGGTGTTAGGTCAACGGAAGAAAGGTAGATCCTCAAGTATATGGGTTGACACAGTGTCTGCAACAATGGGCTTAAACATAAAAAAGATTGTAAGCCTGACACAGGGTCAGGGAGTGTTCCATTCTGTTGTACATAGGATCTCTATGATTCAGATCTGAATTGACAGCACCTAACAACCACCCAACATCTAGCTCAGTGTTTAGCTTAGATTATATGCTGAAATGTGTTTGTTTAATGCATGGGTAAATAAGTATCTCAAGTACTTAAAAGTCAAGGCATCACCTTTATTCCTTATTCAATGCTGGTTATTTATTTACTTATTCATAGGGAGCTTGCAAAATAACAAATAACATAGCAACAGCACCATAACTATTTATACTAGTATGACATTTTGCAGATACCAAAGCCCTTCTGGGTATAGAATTTTGCTCAGGAGAGGTGGTTCCTCCCAGAAAAATTGACAGCATCACATCAGCACAGAAAAAAAGGCTTTAATGAAACCTACATAGTGAATACATGGCAAGATCTCTGGTCCACTTGACATCACTCAACCACAGAGTGTATATTCTATAGACCTTTGCCTACCCATGGGCTCTCATGTGTATTTCCTTCTTATTTTAAGCAATTTGAGTTTGGGTCCTCAGTGTGAGCCTGCAGCTAAGCAGACTAAGTGATGTGTCTCATAAATGATGCAATTGTTACATCACAGAGACTTTACCTGGTGAACATGTACCTGGGCGGATTGACTGGAAAAAGCAAGGGAGTGATACTGGACAGTTAAAAAAATTATAGTCTTTCTAGGACACAGTTAATAAAATGCAGAAAAGGCACTTAAATTAATATTATCTGACCTAGAGTTCTTTCTAATACAACAGGCATGTATATACTTTTACATAAAGTTCAAAATAGTAAATATTTCAGGTTTTGCAGGCCATAGGTTTCTGTCACAACTACACAGCTCTACTGCTGTAGTGAAAGCAGCAGTGATGATTTGGAAATGAACCCTGTGCCATGAGCCCTACACATCTTAAGGATGAAATAGACACTCGGGGTCTAAATCTCCCTGTCTTCTTTGGTCTCGTAGTTAGTAACACTTTTGAAAACAGTATTTATGGGTTGATATTTATGTATTAGAAGTCAGGGATCTTGGATTCTTGCCCTGAATTTCTGATAATCTGCCTGTGTGACCTTGGGTAATTCTTTCTACTTCTCAGGGCCCCAATTTCTTTACTGGCAGGTTGAAGGAGTTGCAATGGACCTCAACGTTTCATTCCAATTCCCAATTCTGCATCTAGGAGAATAAGATTAATTATGAAAGGTTGGGGAAGAGTGGGTGGCTTTGAATGAGTGGGTCATAGTTTGGTTCTCAGGGTGGGTAATGCGATACAAGTGTTAATCACATGGTTGAACACATGAATGAATAGATTTTTTTTTAAGTAAATAAATAAAAGACATATAAGAACCAATAGTACTGCTGTCCCATGAACTGAAGGTTATGATTAATCCAATTCTGGACACAAGAACTCTAAAAGAAAATAAGCAATTTTAAAATGAAAGTCAGTGAAAAGGCCAAACTCTAAGAGGTGGGATATAGGCCTAAAATCCTAAGAAAAAAATTGTATATTAATGCTTTGAAAAGCCTACAGCCGTAGCCCTGTGTAATCCAATCCTGTCAGATCTTGGAAGCTAAGCAGGGTCGGGCCTGGTTAGTACTTGCATGGGAGACTGCCTGGAACACCAGGTTCTGTAGGCTTGGGAGAAGGACCTGGCAACCCCCTCCCAAAAATCAATCTGCCATTGAAAACCCTATGAACAGCAGAGAAGCACTGACAATAGTGTTTCCCCTGTGTACAGAGGGTCGCTATGAGTTGGATACTGACTCGACAGCACCTAACAACAACAACAATGCTTTGAGTGCTTCTGCGATACTATGTTGGGTAGTTGTTAACAACACACTCTTGACTCAGAGACAAGAACAATTTCTCCTTCAAAGGTCCCAATCCACTAAAGCATCACCAAAGGCTGAAAGTTTATATCCCATCAGAAAATTTTAAATACAATGCTTTATGATTCATTCTTCTCCTAGTTAAAAAAATAGAAAATCCCAACAGAATCTTGTGATAGGCACAAATACTTGGCCTTATTTTCACCAGACTCCAGCTCCCTTATCCATCACTTTTAGCAAGAGAATTGAAGGCCAAGAGCCAAATCACAGAAGCCCATCTTTTTTGTTAAGGTGATTCTGGTGACAATGTAAAGCATCATTTGAAGGGAAGTGTGGGTTGAATTGTGCTCCCCAAAAAGACTTGTTGCATTTCTAACTCTCGATATCTGTGAATGTGACATTTGGAAATAGAGTCTTTGTAGATGAATTCAAGTTAAGATCATATTCAGATCAAGATGGACCCAAATCCAATATGACCAGTGTGCTTTTTAAAAGAGAAAACAGAGATCCATAGATGAGAACAGTATACAAAGACACAGAAACACACAGAAACAAAGGAAAGAAGGAAATGGAGATTGGAGTGTTGCAGCCACATGTCAGGGAATGCCTGAAGTTACCAGACCCTGGAAAAGGCAAAGAAGGATCCTCTGTAGATGCTTCAGAGAAAGCATGACCCTACTATTACCTGTATCTTAGCTTTCTGTCTGCCAGAACTGTGAGAAAGTAAATTTCTATTGCTTAAAGCCCCCCAGTTTGTGTAATTTATATGGTAGCCCTGGGAAAGCTAATGCAGGAAGGATGATAGAAGCCAGAAAACTAGGTAGGAGACTGTATTCATGGTACAGGAGAGAGAGATGATGGTGATATGGACTAAAGGGGTGATAGTGGGGACTGAGTTGAGTGAGGAGGTAAAATCAGTTTGGCTGATGACTGCATTGGGGGAGAGAAATGAGGAAGAAAAGATGACTTTCAAGTTTCTGGTCTCAAGAACTGAATAGAGTTAGGTCATGTACAGAGATGAGAGGCATTGAAGGAAAATCAGGCTCAGAAGATAGTGCTCTGATATTGGGAACTTGCCTGGATGAAGATGCCCAGGGCATAGTTGGGTACCTGAAATTGAGGATAAGGAGAACAGTGTGGGCTAGAAATATAAGAGGGAGATCACTGACACTATGAGAAGTGGAACACCATCAATTTAGGTTCTGAGTGAGAAGAGATGAGAACTCTAAATATCTAAACAAAAAGCAAAAGGAACTAAGAACAATGGAGGAGAGAAAATGAACAAGAAGAGGATGCTGTCAGGAGCCAAAGGAAGATAGAATTTTTTTTATTGGAAATTTTTAATGTACAACTTAATGTGTTTCATTCTGACATGCATTTCATTGTGATATTTCCATATATGTGCTTCATTGTACACTGCACAGATAAATTCCTCCTTACCCTCTCTCTTGTGCACTTCCTCCCCTTGTCCACCCCCCCCACTAAAGGCCTCTCTTCCACTTGCATGCCTTTTTGTGGGAATATTTTTCTGTATATCCTTGGATCCCAATTATGTTTAAGGTTGAAACTTTCTGTAGTGATCTGTCTTTTTACATTGTCAGTAATATTACATGAATTTTCTTGCCCATTTGGATTACTACCATTCTTTGGTATTATTGGTATTATAATTATCTCCCGAACTATTAAAATTGGGCTGTTTACTTTGAGGTTGCCCTCCCTCTCATTCCTCACAAGGAAGATAGTATTTCAAGAAAGGAGTATTCAACAGTGTCTAATCTGCAAATGGTCAGGTGAGAAAGAATAAAAAGCATCTCGGGATTGGTAATATGTGGACCATCAGTAGTCTGGGCAAGAGCCCTTTCAGTGAGTTGTGGGGCAAATTGCCAAATTGCCATGGATTAGAGAGCAGGGGGAAGGTGAGAAAATAATGGAGAAAATCAAGGTGAACAATTTATTCAGGAAGTTTGAGAATTGGAGGAGAAAGATAAATGGTTAACTACAAAAGGATTTGACTCACACAAAAAGTTTTTGTTTTTATTAAGATGGAAGAAAAGAGCACATGTAAATGCGTATGGACAAATCAAGTAGAGGGAGAAAATTTAAAGATACTAAAGACAGAGGGGAAAGCCAATGGATAAAATGCCGGCAAGGGGGCTGGAGGGACGTGATCAACAGCACAAATGGAAGAATGACCTTTGGCAAGTGTTAGGATATATGTCTATGATCACAGAAGGAAAGATGGAAGGGCAGGGAATGGATTTAGGTAGTCCTGTAGATTTGGTTATACAAAACTTTAATGAATGTTCCTATAACTTCTGTATCTACTATAAATGAAGAAGAGACAGTGGGGCAGGAGTGAGTTGAATGTTGAACACAGGAAGACAGGCTGCCAAAGGTGAGGGATTGGAGGATGCTAGTGAGTGAGAACTCATAATGAATTGGTTGTTGGGGTCCTATGGTTTGAATTTGGAATGTCCCTGGAAGGCTCATATATTGTGGGTTTGGATCCCAGGAAGTGGCGATAGTAAGAGGTGATTGAATCATGAGGAGTCATGAGCAGCTGCATCAGTGGGTTAATCCATGGATGAGTGCATACCTGAAGGGGATCTGAGGAAATGGGGCCTGGTTGGAGGAAGTAGGTCCCTTTGAAGGGTGTATTGTATCTCTGGCCCGTTCCTGGTTCCTTTTCTGCCTCCTGTCCACCATAAAGTGAGCCACTCTGTTTCACCATATGCTCCATCATGATGCTCTGCCTCCTACTCGTGGGCC
This sequence comes from Pedetes capensis, assembly GCA_007922755.1. NCBI lineage: Eukaryota > Metazoa > Chordata > Mammalia > Rodentia > Pedetidae > Pedetes > Pedetes capensis. Next base: position 45,048 of record VMDO01012489.1, on the reverse strand, counting down.
CAGAAGCAATGGCCCCAAGTGACTATGGTCTGAAACCTCTGAAGGCTGTTTAGTCAACTGAGGTGGACTGGCTTTTTCCTGGTTGGGGACTGGGCAATGCAAACATTTCCCAAAACTTTTCATCCTAGTCTAGGATCTCCCAGATTAGACTCCTAGCCAAAAGAAGTCCTGCATGAAATTGTTTCCTCAGGTATTTGTCACAGCAAGGAAAGGCTAATGAACACATAGGATTTTAGGACTTTCTTGAGCATCACTTGGAAGCCTAGAAATAGGCACAGAGAAATGAGACAGAGATAGAATGCATGAGGAGAAATAGAGAAAAAAAATTAGAACTCTGAGCATCTGAGGTGAGTTAATTTATGAGATGGGCAGAGACCACATCTAAGTTATTTTTGTATTCCAGTAGGTGGACCCTGGACCCAGGTTAAGTGAAATGGGTTCTGGAGGCTCTCAGTTGGGTGTGATGATCACTGAGAATGGTGATTGGAGGGGATATAACTCGTGAGATGAAGGAGTCCATTTGAGAAGTGGGAAATGAACAAACACCACCTTCAGCTTGTCACAAAGAGACATTGCCATGCTTTGAGCATGGAAGAGCTGCCTAATCTCAGAAGCAGATGAATGAGGCAGTTGGGATCACAGCTGAGGCACCAAGACCATCTCGTGAAGCAGTGTGGATTGACCCAGAATCCCCAGAAGCTTGAGGAGCAAGAAGAGATGCTGAGTCAACACTGAGGTGGACTGGCTCTCACCTAGTTGGGGATTGGGCAATGCTAACATTTTCCAAAACCTTTTCATCCTAGTCTAGGATCTCCCAGATTAGACTCCTAGACTATTGGGAGGTAGTTCCAGAGAGCATAGACGTCACACTGAGGAAATCAAAACTGACAAAGGAGAAGACAGCAAAGGATGACCTAGTCAGCAGGTTGCAACTATGGGCAACTGGGGCTCAACTGCCCCCATGGACCTTTGTTCTTCCAGGGGTTCAATGGCAGCAAGCACTGCATTCTACAGAGCATCTTGGGTTCTGCTGGGAAGGCCTCTTTAGTGACTTCTCACTGAAAAGCAATTTCCTTAAGGGCAGAGACTGCTTTTGTCTTGTCCACCACTGTATTGAGCCCTGAGCATAGTAGCATGGAATCAAGTAGGAATCCAGTCTGTCTGTGTGGAATGATAAATGAACTTCAACTCCAGGTCTATTTGCGTTAGTGGCTATTTTTTTCTTTCATCAACAGGAGGGTCTCTAAGTGCTCTCTGTTCTTTGGTTGCCATGAGGTGGCTGTAAAACAATAATGGATTGTATTCCAGGTTGGTGTAGAATTAGCCTGGTGCTTTTCTACTTGTACCTTGGGTAACCACTCTGGGCTTTACTGCCCTCATTTCCAAATTGGTAAAAACAGTTGTACCATTGATTAAATTTGATTATGACTATGAAAATGCTTCCATAAACTCCAAAAGAACACACAAATATGAGTTATGATCATAGTGATGTTGGACATTGAAAATTTCTTGTCATAGGAAGTGAATTCCATATTGAATTTGAAATTTATGTCTATTAACAATTGTTGCTGTTACGTGCCATTGAGTCTGGTCTGACTCGTTGTGACCCCTCTAGGGTTTTCAATGCTTGATTGTTTTGGATGTCTATTCACAATAGGCTCCTCAAATTTTTACTCAGATCTGATGATGGAAGTGGTGTTCTGTAAAAAATGGTTATTCCTTTGGGCAAAATATAAACACTGAAGGCTATAAATAAATTATTCATTTTTATTCTCATAAATTAAGGAGAATCACTGGTATTATTTTTAACTCATCATAACTAAGATAATGAAAAATTCTAGGCTGGGTTTTGGAAAATTAAAGAGAAAGAAAAAGCAATTACATCAGAATAAGAGACATAATAGTAGAAAAATTTGACAAAATAAAAGATAGTAGATTTTAAAAGCCATTGGCAATAACTCAATTCAAATAAATAGTGAACAGTGACATTGTCATGACATAGGTCATGCCACCTGCTAACTTTTCAAATAGGAGAAATCAGCTAGAAGGATTTACAGAGGGATGTATGGTTTTATCAGCAAATGAAAAAGCAAAACCTTTTTTGAGTCTGAAAAATATCTTATGTAGGATTTTGAACCTCAAAAAATGCAGGGAATTATCTAATTAAATAGATAAAAACATAAGCCTTGAAATATAGTTCTAAAAATTCAGGCTGTATCACAGAGACATTTGTTTAAGCCAGAGTTGGGAGAATATGTAACACACTATAATACGGAAGAAATTATATGCCAGAATTTTACTTACATGTAATTTCCATAAGAGGGAGCAACAAGATTGGGTATCCTCAGATTACCAAAATAGGTTCATCTTTGAAAGTTTCATAAAATCAGGTTTCTTATATTGAATCTTTTCACTCAGTGCTTTCCCTTATGTAACTAGAGGCTCATTTTGATTAAAGACCAGAATTCATTCACTAAATACTCACCGATTTCCCACATTATGCTGGACACTGTCTTAGTCATGTGGTCACAACAGCAAATAAGTGCATAAATTTACAACATCTTGTGGCATTCATTCATTTGTCACACTTGCTTTGGGAGCTTACTCAGTGCCAGAGCCCGGGGCTCAATGGAGAGAAAGTCAGACGTGGTTCCAATGCTCTTAATATGTACACATTAGTGAGAATAGCAATGGCCATCACTAAGTAACCACTTACCATGTGCCAGGTCTTTTGCTAAGCACAATACTTCTTACAATTGTCTCATCATCCTCTGACACTGCTGTCAAATTGACAGATGAGGAAATGATTGATCAACTTTTCTAAAGTCATACAATTAATTTGTGGCAGATCTGGTATTAGAGCCCATATTACTGATTCAAAGTCTATGGTATCCCCTCTGCTGAAACTGTTAATGGGAGATAGCAATAAGGGTGCCTGATATGATTGTTGGCCAAGATGCAATTCACTAAATTCATGGGAGTGCAAGAGAGAACTCCTGCATGTCTGTCAGCTTGTCGTGCTGCGGGGGCTTGTGTGTTCCTATGATGCTGAAGGCTATGCCATCAGTATTTCAGATACCAGCAGGGCCACTCATGGTGGACAGATTTCAGCTGAGCTTCCAGGCTAAGACAGACTAGGGAGGAGGACCCAGCAGCCCACTCCCCAAATAATTGGCCATTGAAAACTCTATGAATTGCAGACAAACACCATCAAATATAGTGCCAGAAAATGAGCCCCCAGGTTAGAAGGTATTCAAAAGATGACCTGGGAAGAGTTGCCTCCTCAGAGTAGGGTGGACCACAATGATGGAAATGGAGTAAAGCCCCTGGGTTGTCCATTTGCTGATGTGGCACAACTCAAAATGAGGAGAAAACAGTGGCTGCAGCAATGGGCTCAAACAAAAAATATTGTGTGTATGGCAGTGTTGGGAAGTGTTTTGTTCTATTATACATAGGGTCACTATGAGTTGGACCAGATTAGGTGGTACCTAACAACAATAATGTAAATGAGAAGAAAGGAAAAGGACTTGTCATTGGAGTCTAATATTTGTTAGATATCTATAGGGTGTGCCAACAATGTACATGCATTTTAAGAGATAATACCTTTGTATTGTTTTTTGAAGTTGGCTTGAATGATGGTAACAATGTATAGCATGATGTTTCCTCAGAAGAAAGAGGTAATCAATTGAATGCTAGTGCTACCATGCATTCTGAAACAGCAAAATGGAAAGTTTTTGTCCTAAGATATGTATACATATTTTTTTGGTATCCTGGGGTTTACCTCAGTTGATAGAGTGCTGCTCTGTGCTCTCTGAGGCCTTGGTTTCAATTATCAGCACCGCAAAAATGGGAGAAGGAACTGGCAGCCTACTCCTGAAACAATACTGAAACAATCAGCCATTGAAGACCCTACGAATAGCAGAGAAGCACTGACATAGTGCCAGGCAGGGCACAGTGTCTGGAAGTGTTTCATTCTGTTGTACCTATGGTCACAATGAGTCAGACCCAACTCCACAGCAACTAACAACAACTGGATCTCATCTACTTCTTTCAATGTCCCTATGAACTAGGTATTCTCATTTTATAAATAAGGAATTGATTGGCTTACAAATGCTTTTAACTATAAAAACTTAGAAAGCTGACTTTAGGGCATAAAACTAACAGGGGTTTATTTTTCTCACATAATCAGTGTGGTATTACCTCAGGACCTCAACAATGTCAGGGGTGACATCTGTGCAATTCTTTGACCTTTTTCTTCAGGCATCACGTCTGCATTCAAAGCAGGAGGCAGTAGAAAGAGGTGGCAGAAGATTCATTTGCCCACCTCCCCCTTATTTTTTGAATTAGGAAAGAAAATCCTTCTCAGAGGTCCTCTCCCCACAGAGAACACTTCTGTTTATAAGCCAGAACATTGTCATGTGGACGCCCAGATTGCAAGGGAGATTAGAAAAGTGAAATTTGGCTTCCCAACAATTTTGAAGGGAGGAGGCAGAGGAGACAGGAGATGAAGTATATGTAGGGATTAGTGGTATCTGTAGGAGAGACAAGGGGCCAATCTGCTCCCTGCGGTTAGTCTGTCCAGGTGTTGTGAAACCTGCAGGACCCCCTGGTGCTGCCATATGAGCGGAGTGTGTGGTGGCGGAGAGCATGAGCTGCCCCCCGGAGGCACCCAGGGTCACAGAGGCCTTAACACCTGGACCTCTGCCCTCTTGGAGGCAGGAGGCCCGCTGGAGTCTGCAGCACCAGCCAGGTGGGGGAAACCCACAGTGTCCTCTCGATGCACAGAAAACACTGAGAAAAACCCTTTGCCACTGTGCTCAGAGAGTGACCCACAGGATCCGGAAGAGGGACACGTGTGAGAGAAACAGGCAAGAGAAGTGGGACTCCCAGAGGCTTCTGGGGGAGTCAGAAGATGCCTCTGGCAGAAAGCAGGATGGCGAGGGCCTGAGGGAAATCTGGGTGCTGAGGATGTCCTCCTGATGAAGTGTGTCAGGATGGATCCCCCAGAAAGCCAGCCTCAGTCCGTATCTGGTCCAAGCAGGGGCACCTCCTCGCCACCAACCTGCCACAATGTGACAGTGGGCACATGGGAAAGGGTCCTTATGTACCACTCCCTCCAGCAAGTCTCTCCCCTCCTGCATCCACCAACCTCAAGAGAGCTGGACCACAGAGAGGAAGGGGAATGAGACTAGACTAGCGGTTTTCCCAGCCTGACCACACCTCCCCTGCCTACTTAAGGAGTTTGAGGTGGGTGAGCAAAGACCAGATCATGCCCCAAACTTCCATCAGAATCCCTGTGGCACCAGTACAGCTGCCCTGGGCAATGTTGAGGATGGTGTAGCAAGGAGATGAGATTTAGATGGTGTTTAGGTCTGATTTAGCTCAGTTGGTAAAGGACCCCTCTGTAGTCTCTGAGGTCCTGAGTTAGAGTCCCAGCATCATAAAACAGGAGAAGGACATGGCAATCCACTCCTGAGGCAATCCTGAAACAATCAGCCATCGAAAACCCTATAAGGGTCATTATGAGTCGGATACGACTCAATGGCATCTAACTAAAGTCTGAAGTTTTGAACTGATTTTGACTTTTAATAAAATGTCTGGAAAGTTATGAACTCTGCCAAAGATGTCCCTTAAAGACTCCAAAGGACATTAGAAAGAGTTTAACCAAGGGCAGTGATTATAGAAAAGCAAACATTTCAGGTTTTCATGTTTACATCCCACTGAAAACACATTCATGGTAACTATGCATGTTGAGCTATGTATGGTATTGAGTTACTGCAAAATTAAGAATCACATCTAGGTGGTGCTGTAACCCTTTCCAGAACTGCATCATTCAGAGCTGGGAGGAATGAGGCATGGTGGAGGAGCGGATATGAAATCTGGGTGCCCCTCAGATTCATCAGATGAGGCTGTAAACCTATGAATTTCTGGGCAAAGGATTCTTAGAGATTCCGCTTCAGGAGATCTGTGGTGGGTTCTGTTGACAAAGATGCAGCCATAGGCTGTGTTTGAGAGTCCCTGTGTAAGACATCTTCTCATTTTGCCTGAGGCCACCACCCCTAACTCAGACACTACCTGTACCTAGTGATGTTGCTGAGGAGCGCATCTCATTCTCCTAGAGAAGCGTGGTTTTTGAGTTATTTATTTTCTTGAGATGAACTACTGTTCTCAAAATCTTTGTGCTCAATTTTAGTGTCCTGTAAGTGAGAGTTCCCCCCTTCTCGTTTGGTAAAACTGAATATTGGTGTTTTGGATGATAAAACAACACCAACAAACCAGAGACTGGGGAAGGACAATGAGATTTCCTCTTTATTTAACGCTTGCTAAGTTAAACTTTGGGGCTAGGATTTAGCTCAGTTGGTAGAGCACTGCCCTACAATCTCTGAGGTCCCAGGTTTGATTCCCAACGCCACAAAAATGGGAGAAGGACATGGCGATTCACTCCCGATCCCGAATTGAAAACCCTATGAGGGTCACTATGAGTCGGACATGACTCGGTGGCACCTAACAACAACAACAAGTTAATCTTTAAATTGTTAATTTGAACCGTTCTTATGGTCATCTAGAAGATAGTGTGGGACAGTACAGAAATACTTTTTATGTTTCTGCATGGTTAGGGCTTTCTGAGCAAAGATATCTAGGAGTTGGGCTGGAGGACAAGTTGGAAGTCAGAGTGTGATTTAAAGCCCAAAGAACACACCAGGATGTCTCCTCATGCATCTTTATTTTGGAAGGCAGATAAAATCCTCAATTGTGAACTCCAGTTTGTCTTGTCTACTCTTAAGAATGAGACATTTACCTACATTTAGAAAGGTAAGAATCTAGGAACCTCTCCTTTTTATCCCAAAGAGAATACATGTACCTTGGTTTCAGTTTCCCTCCTTGTGTTGGCCAGGCCTCTCCCATCTAAGGCTTTTGGGAGTGAAACAGCAAATCCATTTAAAAGACTTTCATTTGAAAAGATAGGGCCAAAAGTTCTCCTTTCTGGAAGGGGGCCACCCAGGGAAGTGGTTTCCCAGCCTGGGCTCACAGAGGCCACTGATTCAGCCATGACCAAAAGGTATGAGCTACTGATCCAGCTGATAGCAGACCCTGGCAATGTCCATGTGGTGCTGCAGGCATGAAGAATGCAAGAGTTCTATAGGCATGCAGAATGCAAGAGTTAAGGGGTCATGGAGGCTGTCCCCAAGGTTCCAGAGAATAGCTTGAGCTTCTAGACAATGTGTACCAGTGTTGAATTCCCTGTGGAGAGTTCTTGAAGGGCTGGTGTGTAAAGCTTTGAGGTTGGAGCCTAAGCTACAATGGAATCCCAAGATTTTGGCGATGCAAGCAACATGAAACATCTGCTAAGGGAAACTGTCAGTAACAAGCCACCCTAAGAGAGCCTTGCCTGCAAATGTCAAGGCCATAGAGGAGGAACTGCCAAGCCTGTTCAAGTTCAGATGATGACATCACTTGGGACAGATTTCAGGCATGGAGCTAAAGAGTTTGTGTGCTCAGCTGGTTATTAGTCTTGCGTTGGATCAGTCTTTCCTTTCTATGCCCCTGTTCTTCCTTATTGAAATAGTAATGCTTACTCCGTGCCATTGGGTGTTGGAAGTATTTAACCTGTTTTTAGTTTTGCAGGGGCTCATAGCTAAGTTTGCCTTCAGTCTCAGTGGAAGCTTTGGACTTAGAATTTTGAGCACAGTTGAGGATGTTAAGACTTTGGGCACTCTTGAAGTTGGACTGAATGCATTTTGCACTATGAGATGGCCATGAACCTTTGGGGGCCAGGGGCAGAATGTTGTGGTTTAACTATAAAATGTCATGTGTTTAAGTGTTTGGTCCACAGCTGGGGGCACTGTCCTTTGAGGTTATAGAACTTTGGAGGTGTGTCCTAGCTTTGCAGAAGAGGGTCCCTAGGAGGGGGCCTTTGGAGGTTTTCCATGGGCCCCTAGTTCTGATATGCTGTCTCTGCTCCTGATCTGCCATGATACGAGGTCTGTTGCCACAGGTCCAGCCACCTGCCTCACTGTCATGTCTGCCCTGTCTCTATGGACTAAAATCTTATCATTAGCCTCAAATAAATCTTTCCTTCCACAGTTTGATTCTGTCAGGTATTTTGCCAAGCAACACAAGCTAACACAGTGATGTCCTTTCTTATTTTTCTATTTCAATCAGGAAAAAAATAAAGAGGCCATATGGATATCTAATCGCTACTTTCCTTTGTCTTTTTAGGTACTGTATGTTTATTTGGCATGTACATGTTACAAAGGTGTGCTGGTAACTTTTATAACCAGCTCTCTGGTGAGGGTGAAAGATATGACTTATACTGTTTGCCAATATCTGTGGTGTAAATGTTTCTGCCTTAGTTGATTTCAGGCTAATAACATGATACCAACCAGCTTGCAAACTTGCTGAAAATTTAACAGCAGGCTTTTCCAAGCTGATGGAAATGACTCAAATGACTCAACTAAATATAAGAAAACAAAACAAAATAGAACATCTATGTCAAAAGAGCAAGTGATAAAGGAGAATTCCAAATAGCATATATAGACAGTCCCCTACTTCCAAGAGTTGGCACTTAATCGCCATCTCAACTTCATGAGAGTGGGCACACTTAGTGACACTTTCCAAAGGATGATGTGGGGAAAAGGGGAAATCACACCTTACAGTGGAGAAACCTGGGAAATTCAGCCTCAACCAGGTGATGAAAGTTAACATTCTCAGCAGTGCTAGGTAAATATCAGGCACTTGGTTGTTTATGTGATGAGAGGGGTAATTCATATGTGTAATGTTCTTTCAAAAAATTTCCTAACTCAAGGAAAACCACAAGAAAAGCATCAGCTCAACCTAGATTATATGACATTCTACAGGATATCTACTAGACAGTGCCTCTCAAGACTCTCAGAATCAGAGCCTATCAGGAGAGACTAAGAAACTGTCACAGTTGGGAGGAGATTGGGTAGATATGACAAATTCAGCATGAGACCTGGATTCAATTCTAGAATAGACAAAGGAAAATAAGATAAAATACTTATGGAAAATAAGATAAAATAAAAATGAAATCTGGGTTTTGTTCATAGCAACGAACCATTGTCTGTATGGAAATGTCATAATAAGACCCATTAAATTGTACATTAAAAGTTACCAATAACAATAGGAATGCACTATTGTAAGTTTCTTGTTTTTGGTAAATGAATTTCTGGGAAAGAAAAACAACTCCATAGATTTTTTTTTAGTTGGAATGTACCTGCTATGGTTTGGATAAGCTTCCTCCAAATGTCCACATGTTAAAGGCTTGGTCTGCAGCACATGGCACTATTGGGAATTAGTGGAACCTTTAAGAGGTGGGGCCTAGTGGAAGGTCTTCAGGTCACTGGGATGTGCCCTTCAATGGCAGCCTGGGAGCCCCTCAGCCCTTTCCTCTTTCTGATTTTTGCTTCCTGACCATGAGGTGAGCAGATCTGTTCCACTGTATACATCTTGCCATGATTCGAGGCCTCATCAGAAGTCATGGACTGAAACTTCCAAAACTGTGAATCAAAACAAATATTTTCTAAGTTGGTTGTCTTTGGTGTTTGTTATATTAAGGGAAAGCTGATTAACATGGAAGTCTTCATATAAAAGATAAATAGGAGAAAATTAAATAGTCTATTAAAAATATACATTTCTTATATGGATGGGAGACATTGAGAGAATAGTTTCCAAAGAGGTGCCACTGAATTCCAGCTCATTCAGCATCTTTAACAGAGAACAGTGAATATTTAGAGAAGTGGCAAGACAAAGGACTTTGTTTCTATGATTGCAATTTGGAGGAATCTCAAAAAATTGGGAAACAAAAGTTGGTTAATAAGCCTTGTTAATGTAGATTCCCCTAGTATCATCTCCAGAACTAAAAGATCCAATGTGGTCTTCCGTGGTGAACCTTTGTTCTCTACAATGGGAGAGAGGCAGGATGACTTGTATCTTTATAAACTTATGTCCTGCTTTTAGGAAAACAGACAGAGGGCAGAGAGCTCTCCTACATCTGCCTCTTCTTGATCATCTTTGGTTCAATGACCTGTTAAATGTTGGGGAGGCCTAGTCCAGTCATCCCCAGGACCATGCAAATGAAAGGTATTTACAATGGGGGAAACTAGTTAGGGGTATACATGAACTCTGGATATTACCCTAGTAACTTTTCTGAAAGTCTGCAATTATTGAAAAATAAAGACTTATCAAGCTTAAAAATAAGCCACTATTAGCAGGAAGAAAGGAATGAATCAATGGAACATGGAGGATTTTTAGCGCAATGAGACTGTTCTGTGAGATGCTGTAGTGGTGGATACATGCTCTTATATATTTGTCTAAACCCATAGAATGTTTAACACCAAGAGTGGACTCAAAAGTGGGATGTTGATAGCGGAGGAGGCTGTTGGTATGTAGGGGCTGGGGTACATGGGAACTTTCTATTTTCTGCTCAATTTTCCTGTGAACCCAAAACTATTTTTAAAGAGAACAATATAATACATGAAAACAAGCATAATTTCTAAACCAAAAGGACTTTCAATGTTGACACTATATTTTCTCCCCTCATTGCAAGTGTATGGTCCACTTCTCAGAAGGGGGCAGAGTGTGGGGCGCACACCTCCTGGTCTGGCCCGGATTTTCCGATGGGCCGGGCCGCCATACACACAGATATTAAACACAATTCACTCTTGACCCTCGGGTGAAGGGCGTGAACTCCTGCAGCCCTCAGGAAGCTGGCGGAGATGGGAGAAAGGAAAAGCCTCAGGCGCTTTTGCCTTCCAGGGGAAAACACCCATGTTGGTGGTCTCGGTAGTCACAAGGAGACAGCTGTCGCTTCGTTGGTGATCAGATGCAGAGCAGGCTCTTTCCTTGTTGATGGTCATGGCAGGAGAACATTCTTTCCTCACCTAAGGTCCGGGGAGAGAGCGGGAAAGCTGTTTCCTCATGGTGGTCCGGGCGAGAACAGGTCTTTCCTTGATGGTGGTAGAAGATCCGGACCAAAAGGGTTGAGCTGTTTCCTTGCTGATGGTCCAGGCAAGAGGAAGGGTGAGAGGAAGGGTGAAAAGGGGCAAAAAGGGGCAAAAAGAGGCAAAAAGATCTTGCTTAGGTGATGGTCTGGGAGCTGTAGGGCAGCTCCTTATATAGCTTGCCCACGGAATGGCCTGAGCCAATCAGCTGAGTCTAATTGTTCAATCAGGTTCTGGAGATTTGTGAAGGGTTTTATACAAAGGTGCAACCAAGTTACTTTCATTTTCCCTAGATTTCTAATTTACAAACCAGATATTCAAAAGCCGTTTTCCCAGTTTGGAGGTTTTTGCCAATTTCCTCCCAATTTTTCCCTACACAGAGTTCGTATCCCTGTTTTGAGGCATGGGATGTTGTTAATTTCATTGTTTTTTTCTAGAAGAAGAGAAAAGGGTGGTGTTGGGGCTCTTGGACTTTACACAGGTTTTTTTGGGGCCGTTTTTACCCCTTTTATTTTTTTGAAGTAGATTCTATAAATCAAAAGAGCATTTATTTGTTCTTCCTTGTTTTATTGAGCTGTTTCAGATATTTTCAGAATGTACCAATTCTTTCTGCAATTGGAACTTTAGACATTAGGGTCAAAGTACGTGTTTATAATCTGATGACACCTTCAGATTTATAAAGTCAGCTCAACCTCAGAATCATTTTGAATAAGTCATCTCCTCTATCTGTGAGCTAAATAAACATGAAAGTAAAAAAAGAATGAAATTTCTTGGAGATTTGCCTCTCTTATGTTCTCAAAGAAGCTAGCAAAAATACAAAGCACACTCACCTTCACTCCATGAAAAGCAAATGCTATTTTGTGCAGTGTTGCATTCAATGGCAACTTGGAAAGGATGTACAGTCCAACCTCTTTGACAGAGCAAATCTGAAGCTCAAGGTCAGTCACCTAGTGACAAATGCAAGAAAAGAACCTGGATACCTTGACCGTCACCCCCATGCTCCTGCCATGGCATGCAGATGTTCAGAGTGCATTAGAACATGAGAAGGAACCATAACAAAGTATTAACTGGAAATGTTAAAGTGAAAAATGAGTGCATCTATGGTTCTTTAACAAGCATCCTTTCATTTTCAACAATAGTCCATGCCTGGGAAACCATCATTTATCAATATCTTAACTTTTCTATAGCTGCTTAGTCTTTCTTGAACAAAAATCTTTAACTTTAAAATATATTTTTAAACTTTGCTTTTAGCTTTAATTGTCTAGCCAGTGCCTCCATTGTGGGAATTGTGAACTCTCTTTCTTTTCTTCTTCAAATCAGAAAAAGCTGATGAACCAAGGGTTGGCTGCAAACTGATGTGTTCAGAAAACAACCTCAGGCAAAGGACAACTCCAACTAGATATAAAATTGGCATAGACTATGTGCCCTGCCTGTGAAATCATCCTTTGACATGCCATGGAAGCAGGAGAGAAAGCGGCAGATTTGAGAATGTGAATAAAAACTGTAAAAACTCTATAGAGAGAAAAGAGTGGATGGATGACAATGTGGAGGACAAATGGCAGCTCAAAATGGAAGGAGGCAGGTGCTGCTCTTAGAGGAAGCTCTTTTGTTGTATTTCTTCCTCTCTGAGGCAGGGAGAAGGGCAGGGACATTTGAGGGCCATGGAAAGGGAAAGAACTTTCACCTCAGGATCTATTTTCAATCTTACCAGCTGAGAACCAAGAACTTTGACACAACTACCAAGAAAACTGCTGTGAGGACTGCCTGCACAGAGATATTATTTTTGAGAAATATTTTAAATAATTATTGTTTAAATAATTGTGCCATCAAGTTGGGTCTGACTGATAATGATCCTCATAGGCTTTTTAGTGACTGATTGTTTTTAGGATTGCTGAATAAAAATATAAAAATAGCAATAAGCTATTCTTAGGGTCAAGATACATGATATCTGTTTTTAACCTTATCTCACAAACAGGATTAGGGGCAATGTTTATAGTCAGCATACACCTAGACAGTTCCCTTGTAACATCATTCTGTAAACCTAGTGATACCTTCCTAAATTCACCTTGTAAAGCCAAGTGTACATATAGCATACAGCATTGTAAGACATCTAAGGGCTTTTCTCTCTTCTCTTACAGACCCATGTTTATGTCTTGAATGTGTACTATTAAACTAGCTTTGTTTCAGTCTCTGACTCTTTCTGAAATTCCTTTCTGTGATGAAGCCAAGGAATCAGCTCAACCTGAGTAGAGGTCCTAACGAGGGGAAAATTCCGACTAGGAAGCAACACTGAGCTGTATCTCTCTGTTGCACCACCATTGACATCTCTCTCATGTTTTCTGCCAATATAAATCAGAAAAGAGTAGCAGAAACTCAGCCCAGACTGTAGACCACAGAGACATGATGCTGACTGTGTAGTTGGGGTGGGAAGCAATTAACAAGAGGACCAACTTTCTCTGCATTCATCTCCATGGGACAAAGACTAGATGCTTAGATCACAAAATTGTGATACTCAAGTTAGAAGCCCCAGAGAGTACTTTGAGGTCTGCTATGGGTTCAGTTTTGTCTCTCAAAATTCATATGTTGAATTCTTAAGCCCCTGGTAGCTCAGAATGCCACTTTCTTTGGACATAGGCCCATTATAGATGTAATTAGTTAAGATGAGGTAATATTGGAATAGGGTGGGCCCCTAATCCAGTATGGTTGTTGTCCTTATAAAAAGAAGGAATTTGGACACAGACACAACAAAAGGGAGGAGACCATGGGAAGATGAAGGCCAAGGCTTGGGTGGAACTTTTTTTTTTTTTTTTTTTTTTGAGATTTGATCTGTCTGTGTAGCCCAGACTGGCCTGGATCTTACCACATAGACCAGGATGGCCTTGAACTCATGTTGATCCTCCCGCCTCAGCCTCTCAAGTACTGAGATTTCAGGCATGTGCCACCACATCTGGCAGAGGTGAAACTTCTATAAGCCAAATGATGCCAAAGAATCCCAGTAAAGTGCCAGAAGCCTGGAGAGAGCTGTGGAGAGTCTTCCTTGCAGCCTTTAGAAGGGACTAGCTCTATTGACTGGGGTTGGGATTTAGCTCAGTTGGTAGAGCGCCTTTCTGCAGTCTCTGAGGTCCCGGGTTCAAATCCCAGCACCACAAAAAGGGGAGAGGGATGTGGCAGTCCACTTCCGAGGCAATCCCGAAACAATCAGCCATTGAAAACCCTATGAGGGTCACAATGAGTCGGACACGACTTGACAGCACCTAACAACAACAATCTCTGTTGACACGTTGGGCTTGGGTTTTAAGAACTGTCGGGCAATAAATTGTTTAAGCCACTCACCTGGTGCTGCCTTGTTAGGGCAACTCTAGCAAAGGCCAGTGGTAGGAGTGGGAGAGAGAAAAACCTGAAAGTCAGACAGACGCTCAGTGCCTGAGGTTTGGGCCTTTCTTCTTCTTAAATGCACAGAAAGGCAACCGAGATTGACTTTGCCTCCTGTTGGCACAAATTACCTGGGGAAAGCAATTCTCATTCCCAGAGAAGTAGCTCACAGGGAGAATAATGAGCCATCTGAGAACTCAATCAATATTAAAGAAATGACAGCAAGAAACAAATAGAAATGACCTATACCACATGAGGCAGAATGAATGGAGAAAATTAAAAAAGAAAGAATTTAAAATAGATATGATTGATACCTCAATGGGAAAGTCAAAGAAAATATGTATTGTTGTTGTTAGGTGCCGTCAAGTCGGTATCAGACTTATAGCGACCCTCTGTACAACAGGGGAAACACTATTGTCAGTGCTTGTCTGCTGTTCATAGGGTTTTCTATGGCAGATTGATTTTTGGGAGGGGGTTGCCAGGTCCTTCTCCCAAGCCTACAGCTTCTGGTGTTCCCGGGCGGTCTCCCATCCAGGTACTAACCAGGCCCGACCCTGCTTAGCTTCCGAGATCTGATGGGATCGGATGCCACAGGGCTACAGCTGCAGGCAAAAGTGACTTGTTGTTGCTGTTAGGTGCTGTCGAGTCGGCATCCGACTCAGAGCGACCCTCATAGGGTTTTCAATGGCCGACTGTTTCGGGATTGCCCTGGGAGTGGATTGCCAGGTCCTTCTCCCCTTTTTGTGGTGCTGGGAATCGAATTCAGGACCTCAGAGACTGCAGCGCAGCGCTCTACCAACTGAGCTAAATCCCAGCCACAAAATATGTAATGGAAGGCCAGTATAAGTGTTTGTAAAGAAGAACCAGTTTAAAAGTGGAATGTTGTTGTTTTTAGGTGCTGTGGAATTGGGTCTGACTCATAGTGACCCTATGTACAACAGAACGAAACACTCCCTGACACTGTGCCATGCCTGACACTATTCTCAGTGCTTCTCTGCTATTCATAGGGTTTTTGATAACTGATTGTTTTTTTGGGAGTGGGCTGCTAAGTCCTTCTCCCAAGCCTACAGCATCCAGTATTCCCAGATGGTTTCCCATCCAGCTACTAACCTGGCCAGACCCTGCTTAGCTTCCAAGATCTGATGAGATCAGACACCATGGTGGTACAGCTGTAGAAAAAGTGGGATATGAGAAGTATTATAATTAAAATAGCCTGCAGCCATAGCCCTGTGGCATCCGATCCCGTCAGATCTCGGAAGCTAAGCAGGGTCGGGCCTGGTTAGTACCTGGATGGGAGACCGCCCGGGAAAACCAGAAGCTGTAGGCTTGGGAGAAGGACCTGGCAACCCCCTCCCAAAAAATCAATCTGCCATTGAAAACCCTATGAACAGCAGACAATAGTGTTTCCCCTGTTGTACAGAGGGTCGCTATGAGTCGGACCGACTTGACGGCACCTAACAACAACAACAACATAATTAAAATAAGTGAACCCAATCATCAAGTAGGTTAGTTGAATCTAGAGACAGAAAAAAAGAGCAATGAAATATACTGTAAAAGTGGAATGGATAAATTTCAAATAGTTAAAGACAAGTTGATTGCAGGTAGCTGAGCAAAATAAATGATAATTGAGCAATACTTTCTTTGAGGATGCAAACAATATTTAGAAAAATTAATGTATTATCTAAATAAATGGTCTACAGGAAAGTAGTCATACAATTAGTAGATCAAAATCTATGAACATATATTTATGCCCAAAGCTCTCTGAAAAGTTGGGCTAGCAGGGATTTTCCTAACCTTGGGAAAAGATATACTCCTTACATATCTACATCCTACAGCAAAAATGATCTTTACTTTAGAAATCTTTGCTCATTCTCCTTAAGATCAGGACAACTGAATGTAGTCCTTTGCCACTGCTGCTGTGAGTATGGTCTTGGAGGTCCGAGGTAGTACTATAAATCAAGGAAAAAATAAGAGCTTAAAGATTGAAAGAGAAGAGAAAAGTGATGTTAATTGCAGAGAATGTGATAATCAACAAAAAACAAAAACAAAAACAAAAACTCCAAAACTCAGTCACAAACTATTAGAATTAATAAGGCCTAGGCTGGAGGTATAGCTCAGTGGTACAGCACTTGTTGAGTATGTGAAAGGCCATAGGTTTGATCCCTGGCACAGAAAAAAAATTAATAAGGACGATCTGTAATGTTAGCAGAGACTATCTAAAATTATAATCAGTAGTGTTCTTCTGTACCTGCAACAACAAAGTAAAAAAACATAATGGAACTTAGTACAGCATTCACAACAGTAATAAGTTTGCAGCATATTCAAGAATTTATTCAACTTAGAACACATAAGAAGTTTTTTGTTTGTTTGGTGCTGGGAATTGAACCCAGGGCTTGCATATACTAAGCATACATTGTACCACTAAGCTACATGCCTCCCCCTGCCAGCCCATATAAAAGCTTTACAGGGTATAATTTATAGCTTTATGGAAAGAAACAGACAAAGACCTGAGTACATGTATACACCATTATGTTCATGAGTGGAAAGACAAAGTTAATTCATAAAGGTAATTTGTAAATTTAATTTGATTCTAAAAAATTCCCAGCATTATTATTTTTTTGATTTCTTTTTTTTATTGGAAATTTTTAATGTATACCTTAATGTGATTCATTCTGACATGCTTTTCATTGTTACATTTCCATATATGCATTTTGATGAACATTATTCATATAGGTTATCCTTTACCCTCCCCTAAGCTTCGCCCCTCCCCCTCCCCATCTAAGTCTTCTCTAACTTTTACTTGGTAATATTTTTCTATGTGTCCTTGGGTTCTAGTTCTGTTTAAGATAGAAACTTTTCCTGTAGTGGTCTTTGTTTTTATCTTGTTAAAACAATTACATGCATTTTCTAGACCATTTAAATTGACACCATTCTTATCTTTTTCTCCCCCCTTTTATTTTGATCCGAGATTTTTCCTTCTTATAATATTGAATCAGCTCCCACATATGAGTGAGAACATGTGGTGTTTCTCTTCTGAGCTTGTGTTCGTTCACTTAAAATAATTCTCTCTAATTCCATCCATTTTGCTGCGAATGACCTTATTTCATTTTTCTTGATTGCTGAGTAGTATTCCATTGTGTATATATCAAAGTTTTTTTTATCCATTCTTCTGTTGAAGGGCACTTTGGTTGATTCCATATCCTTGCTATTGTGAAAAGCGCTGCAGCACGCCGGTAATCAACTTGCTGCAGAGGATGAGGCAGGAGGATCGCGAGTTCCAGCATTATTTTTGATAGTCAACAGACATTCTCAAATTAGTGGTTAATATTAAAAGTTCAAGAATATTTGAAGTAATATTTAAAAAGAAGATCAAATAGCTGGGTGCGGTGGCGCACGCCTGTAATCCCAGCGGCTCGGGAGGTGGAGGTAGGAGGATCGCAAGTTCGAGACCAGAGGCAGTCTGCGTAACTTAGTGAGACCCTGTCTCAAAAAAAAAAGTGAAAAAAAAAAAAAAAAAGAAAAAGATCAAATAAGGTGGAGCTCGTTGGCAGATATATTGTTGTTGTTGTTAGGTGCCTTCGAGTCGGTATCCGACTCATAGCTACCCTCTGTACAACAGGGGAAACACTATTGTCAGTGCTTCTCTGCTGTTCATAGGGTTTTCAATGGCAGACTGATTTTTGGGAGGGGGTTGCCAGGTCCTTCTCCCAAGCCTATAGCCTCTGGTGTTCCCAGGCGGTCTCCCATCCAGGTACTAACCAGGTCCGACCCTGCTTAGCTTCCGAGATCTGATGGGATCGGATGCCACAGGGCTACAGCTGCAGGCCGGCAGATATATAGGCATACTATAAATCCATAGAAACTAAGACAATGCTGTTACAGGGATATTTGACCATGACAATAGTCAAAAGGAAATAGAAAGTTCAGAAGCAGATCCACGTGTCAAGGAACTTCCTATCTGATAGGAGTGGCAAGACAAGCCAGTGGATAAAGGATATACCCTTCAAGAAGAGACTTATATGAAGGAGAAAAGTAAAGTGAAATCTTTACCTTACACCATAAACAAAGGGAAGGACTTTTGCATAATTAGAAACTTCACTGTGAAACATAAACTTGTAAGCTAATTTTAAAAACACAAGAAATTTTGAAGAGGATTAGTATCTATAATATACAAAGTGCCTCTGCAAGTCAACAAGAAAAAGGCAAGAAAATTAGCTTAATAATTGGGCCTAATGGCACAGGCCTATAACCTCAGCATTTGGGAGGCTGAGGCAGGAGGATTGAAGGTTTGAGGGCAGCATAGGCTACCTAATGAGTTTGAGGCCAGTCTAAGCAAGGGTCTATTTTAAACCTGCCTTCTCCCAAAATAAAAAGAAAGAAAATGAACAGAATAATCAAATCCAGGAGGAAGAGACTCGCAGAATGTGGAACTCAAATGACTTGTAAGTATAGGGAAAGAGTTCAACTACATTCACAATCAGAGAAACATTCAACTTAAATAGCAACATGACACTCCACTACACCTACCAGATCAACAAAAACAGATAGTCGGACAACATTAAGTCCAATAAGGATGGGCAAGGATGTGGCACAAATAGCAAGCTCCACATTTCATCCTGTGTGAGTGTCAACTGTGTTAATATTCTGGCAAGCAATATGGCAGAACTCAGGAAGGCAATCTTTTTTCAACTGTAAAATAAACACACTTTTAATTAAAAACTCGAACGGAATAGAATTTTTCTTTTTGCACAAAACATCATGCCAGAGGACACAAAAGAATTTGTATCAGCAGTCGTGAACACCTCAATAAATGGCACAAGTTGTGTTCATTCTCTGGGCAATGCAGTCTGGAGGAAGGAATATGTCCTTTGGGCCAGAACCTTCTACCTCCAACTCTAGCGCTCTTTCTATTGTACCACCAACCACCTGCTGTTGCTGTTAAACTCATTTGCACCTGAGACCAAACCCAGAGGGAGCAAATTTTACTTGCTAACGGTCAGCTCAGCCTGAAAAGCTAGCCACACAGCCCTCAGGGAAATAGTGCTGTAAAAATCACTTCCATAAACATGATTAATACAATAATGTCTTCTGGGGGCTGCCATCCCCAGATGGATGGGGAAGTTTCAAGGACTGGCCCTATTTCAGCAAACTGCTGATTCATCTCTATATCTCTAGTACCTAGCTGACTTCCTACTAACTACCTCAATCACTTTTATTGAAATAAAGGGAAAGCTACTTGTTTCCAAAATCATAGGAAGACATTTTTTGGACACGATAACCTTGGTTGTGCACACACTTCTGAAGGCCTTTTTATTCAAGGAACTCATTTGATCCACAACAGCGCCAGGAAATGTACATAGAGTATTACCTGCCTTGTCTCATTGAATCTGTCCAGGGTCCTCAGATACAGGAACTCTCAGGTCCTGAGCACAAATGAGCAACTGAGGCTTGCAAAGCTAAAGTGTCTTGCTCATGGTCACATAGTAGGGTGAAGACTGAGGGCTTGAACCAAGTCTTCCAACTTCAAAGACATGATAGCAACAGATATAAGGTAAGGTGTCTCCCTCAGAACTAAAGGAAGCACGCTTTCATTCCTTGAGAACTGATCTGCGCAGGCAGTTATAAGCAGTAGAAAGTCTGAGATATTTTATGTGACGAATTAAAAAATGGCCTAAAAGATCACAAAGGGAAAGCTTAATCCTCTCCGATAAGGCTTGGCTTCCCAGAGAGGGTGGCACACAACCCAGGCCTTGAATGGTGGGGAGAATTGGAATGTGCCAGAGGGAGTCTGTGAGCAAGGACCAGCATGACCACAGGCTTAGCTACGGGAAAGAGCAGAATGTTTCCATCAGAAATAATGAGGGTGGCTGGAAATGCAGAACTGCGTACAGAAAAGGATGCAGGAATGAAGATGCACCTTCACAGATGCGAGAGTTACAAGTCTCGGATTCCACATTTCAGAAGAAAGTACTGCAAATAAAGCCAAGGGCTGGGATTTAGCTCAGTTGGTAGAGCGCTGCGCTGCAGTCTCTGAGGTCCCGAGTTCCATTCCCAGCCCCGCAAAAATGGGAGAAGGACCTGGCAACCCACTCCCAAGGCAATCCCGAAACAGTCAGCCATTGAAAACCCTATGAGGGTCGCTATGAGTCTGATACTGACTCCACGGCACCTAACAACAACAACAACAAATAAAGCCAAGGTTCTAAACGCAGAGCCAGAGCTTCATGAAATGATGCCCTGAAATTGTTGGCCACAAAATGTGGGTTTGTTATGTGTGTGTGTGTGTGTGTGTGTGTGTGTGTGAGAGAGAGAGAGAGAGAATGTAACGGGGTGTGTGTGTGTGTGTGTGTGTGTGTGTGTGTGTATGTGAGAGAGAAAGAGAGAATGTAATGGTATGTGTGTGTGTGGGGGGGTCATGTGCGTGTCATTTTCTGGGGAGAAGGTCCATGGTCCATGGCTGACCACATGTTCTGTATGGATTAGAAGACATATGGAAAGGTGGAGAAGTGCTATATACAGAATAAAAAGGTAAAGGACATATCTTAGGAGTTAGTTACACAGATAAAGTAAATTTGGTGAATAAAGCTCAAAAGACATGATCAAAAAGAAAAACCATGAATATCTACTATTCGAGAGCACCAAAGACAGAAAGATTATTTACAGCCTGCTGATGGATCAACCATGGCAACTGAAGATGGGAGATGGAACAACATTTGAGCCCTACCGGGTGGGATCCTCTGTGCTCTCAGGTAGCCAGGAGAACATCTGCAGGCTTGGAATGACCAGGAATAGTCAAGCCAATGCAATCATAATGGAAAACCAAGGTCTGTTTAAAAACTGTCCACGAGATGGCACTGTGGGCCAATAAGAATATTCATCTGGCCTCCAGGAGGGGGCTATGTTTACCTTGCTTTTCTTTATCCTTTGCTAATATATGGCAGCGTGATTCCACACAGTATTCAGCTGTTAAAAAGGCTGGCATTTGGAAATAACATTTCTAATTTTTATGATTTCTGCTTATTCTTTATGTAATCCTCAGTGGACTTTGGAAAACCTTCATTTAAATCTCAGTTTTAATACAAGACATTGGATCTAACTCCTAATTTGCTAAAAGCCCTCATAAGGCTGTGTGCAGTCACTGCTGGCATTTATTGGTCACTAGGGACTTCGAGGTGAGAAAGACAGGGAGGAAATAAAGGGAAGGGGAGAAAAAGTCTCCAAGTTTGATCAAAAAAGCAAAGAACGCGAGTTTCAGCCACGATTGGCATGGCAAGGGAAAAAGCAGCTGGAAGATCCATATAGATAGACTCTTGCTTCCAAAGAAAAAAATCTCATTATCCTGAAGTGAGTATTAGTTGGGATTTTCACAGAAACTTGCACTATTTATGATTATTATGTAGAAAGAACTACCAATGGCTTAAATTAGGTACCAAGAAGATGAGTTAAAATGTATCCTTTAGTCAAAGCAAATCTTAATACAATTTATGTTTATATGGCACTTAGCCTGTGTATAAGTGCCTCTATATTTTATCATCTGGTTTGATTCTCCAAAGCCTCCTAGGTGGATAGTGTAACCAACCCCAGGCCACACATCAAGGCAGTCTCAGAGGGGTTGAGGGACTT
This sequence comes from Pedetes capensis, assembly GCA_007922755.1. Classification (NCBI taxonomy): domain Eukaryota; kingdom Metazoa; phylum Chordata; class Mammalia; order Rodentia; family Pedetidae; genus Pedetes; species Pedetes capensis. The sequence goes on along the minus strand of VMDO01012489.1, from coordinate 23,092 downwards.
GCTTAAAGATACAGAAGCACTGACAGGTAGAGCTGGAACAAGAATCAAGGTCTCATCTACACAATGGGGTTAAGGATCCTTACCTCCGTAGAGGTCTGTTAAACCTTACCACATAGCAAAGGTCTAGAGTCAGTGAATGCTAGTTAGCTTCATTATCTAGAAAAAGTAGGTCACAATGGCTGTTTCCAATAATATACATGTTAAGAAAGCCTGCAGCTGTACCACTGTGATGTACGATCTTGTTGGATCTTGGAAGCTAAGCAGGGTTGGACCTGGTTAATACTTGGATGACCGACTGCCTGGAAATACCAGTTGCTGTAAGCTTGGGAGAAGGACCTGGCAACCCACTCCCAAAAAATCAATCTGCCATTGAAAACCCTATGAACAGCAGAGAAGCACTCACAATAGTGTTTCACCTGTGTACATAGGGTTGCTATGAGTCGGATACCGACTCAGCAGCACCTAACATCAACAACAACAACAACAACAACAACAACAACAACAACAACAACATGTTAAGAATCTTTGGTTACAAAAGCAGAAACCCCTTACCTTGCTAACTTAACTTGATAACAGTCTGCTAAATTACCTTCCACATCCCCCCCTCACTTGCCCATTGTCTGTAAAAAAGGAACCCATTGGAAGGCCACAGGAAAGATACAGAAGGAGAGGGAAAGCAGGAGAGGGAGAGTTGGCAAATCCCGGAGGAGAGTCCCATTGACCGCGGGGCACAGGTGCACTCCAGCACGAGGGGAGGCAAGGAATCTAAGCCAACAGTCCTGACCGGGGAGGATGCGTTATCTGAAGTGGAAACTGAGGGACAATTTTAAAAGTGGGTGGTAGAAAACCACCAAATGCTTCTGCACAAGCGATGTCTAGGATGAAGAAGGCCGGAAACATCCCCTTAGGCAGAGCTAATGCTAATGATTTAGCTCAGTTGGTAGAGCGCTGTGCTGCAGTCTCTGAGGTCTCGAGTTCAATTCCCAGCACTGCAAAAATGGGAGAAGGGCCTGGCAATCCACTCCCAAGGCAATCCCAAAAGTCAGCCATTGAAATCCCCATGAGGGTCGCTATGAGTCGGATACTGACTCTACGGCATCTAACAACAACAACAATGCTAATGATGGCATCGATGGAACGCTATGTCCCAGGCACTGTTACCCTCACTCACTCAGTGCTCCTGAGAACCTTAGGAATACAGCGGTCCTCTTAGCTAGTTCTGTTGCACCGGGCAGGAGACTAAGGCACATCTGACCAGAGTGCCAGAGCTGAGCTGAAAGCACTCTGGGCTCATAACACCAGGAAGCAACAGTGTGCAGAAGATTGTTGTGAAAAAAAAATTTCAGAAAAGTTCATCTCAGATGGAAACATGAAATCATCTGTGCTTAGCCATTTCTGGACTAGAAAACTGGCAGTTGCTGATGACTTTGCTAATATGCAGGACAATGCCTGGAGCTTAGTCAAGTGTCCGATGGTGTTGCTCATAGTCACCCAATGATCCTGCCTGTCATGGGCTGGCAGAGCTCTGAAAGCAAGCGGGTCTATTATTTCAGCTGGGCGGGGTTAGGGGCAAAACCCCAGGAAATTTTCTTTGGCTGGGGCCCCATTGTATATTCTTAGGACCAAGTCAGGCACTGCGTTAGCTCTTCTCCATTCGTCATCTCCTTATGCCTGAGCCATTTTCTTCTGATCTTTCTTAGACTTTGGTTTACAGCTCGTTCTTTGGGACTGGGGGCCCAGCAAGAAGTGTTTGTTTAACGGGCGATGCAACAGCAAGCCCAGAAGCCTTTGCCTAGTCACTGGGGCTGGATCCTGTTTCCCTCTTCCCTGCATTTCTTGCTCTGGCTGCTGTGCCTCTGGAATCACCTTGAAGAAATTGACTGCAGGACCCAGGGGTGGCAGTGTCTGGGGGAGCCATTTAGCTTGATGTTTGAGCTGTTTTATCAGCTAGGGGGTGAAAGACCTAATCCAACAGCTGTAAAAGATGCCCCATGCTTAGGACAGATCCCTGAGTACCAGCACCAGCCCTGGAGCCATGTGGGCCTCAGATTAGGTACCAGTCCATGAATCCTCAGCATGCTGCAGGAATCGGCACACAGCTTCAAACACTACCCAGAAAGAGAAAAATCGGTTCTCCAGGCAAGCCCAAATCCACGCTGGTCCTTGAAACACAGCCTCTCTCCAGTCTGCCTGGGCAGCAAGGCCATGCGTGCGCCACAGGTTACATATTTTCTGGCAGGGTAAATGAGGACCTCTTTTCAGCCAGCTGATTTCCAAGAAGTGCGAGCCTTCCTGAGTCCTGACCGACTTCCAGATGCAGCCTGGTTGTGGCGGTTTCCAGACTTTCATCGGAGCGCCCTTCCTGCTGTGCAGTCCTTGTTGCACTTTAAAATGCACAAATAGCTGAATTGCATAATGTAACCTGATGTTCTGACAACCTCACTTATATTCAGGCTGGATTTAAAGGTCACCACGGCAGGGAAATAATGGCAAGAAAATGAAAGTGTCTTGGACATGGAGTTCACAAACCTTTCCTTATTTGGAGAGTCTTATACCCTGCAACCCACTCTCCCAAAATAATCAGCCATTGAAAACCCTATGAATGGCAAGGAAGCATGATAATAGTGTTTTGCCTGTTGTACATAGGGTGGCTATGAGTCGGACACCAACTTGGCGGCACCTAACAACAACAAAAACAACACACTATAATATGGGGTTGGGGTTTAGCTCATTTGGTAGAGAGCTGCTCCGCATTTTCTGAGGACCTAGGTTCAATCCCCAGCACTGCAAAAATGGGAGAAGGATGTGGCAGTCCACTCCTCCCCCCCCCCAAAAAAAAAGAGAAAAAAAGATGCTGAAACAATCAGCCATAGAAAACCCTATGAGGGTCTCTATGAGTTGGACCTGACTTGACAGCACCTAACAACAACAATAAACACCATAATATAGTGGCAAAATTGGCTGTGAGCTTAAAAAAATCTATACAAATGGAGAATCCACCTTTTTGAGAACATGGTAGTTTCAGGAAAGTTTGTAAAATAGGTAGACATAGTGTGAAGGAGCTAGAATTTGATTTTGATGTTTTCTGTCATGTTGTGCTCATCTTTTCTTTCCTCCTGTATTTATCTACACCTACCATGTGTAGGGGGCTGGGATTTAGCTCAGTTACTAGAGCACTTCTCTGCAGTCTCTGAGATCCCGGTTCAATTCCCAGCACCACAAAAATGGGAAAAAGATGTGTCAGTCCACTCCTGAGGCAACCCTGAAACAAACACCCATTGAAAACCCTCTGAGGTTTGCTATGAGTTGGATATGACTCAACGGCACTTAACTACAACAACAACCATGTGTAAGAAACTGTTCAAAGAGCTGTGAACCTAGAATATAGGAGACAGACCATCCCTTTCTTTTCAGAGCTCCCAGTTTAGCAGGGAAGAAAGACATGGAAACAAATAATTAGGGTAGGGTAAGATGACAGAGGAAATATTTTTGGGATCACATAGTAGAGAACCTCTAAGAGTCCAAAAGTGTGGATGGTACTTGTCTTAATGAAGTAATGCTTTAGCTGAATGCTAATAGATGAGCAGGATAAAAGCATTTTAGAAGAGATGAAGCATGACACAGATAGAGGAGACAGCATGTCCAGAAGCTGGGAGACAAGAAAGAATAAGCCACATTTTGCCCTAGGGACAATTGGCCCCCTGTCCAATTTTGCAAATAAAGTTTTATTGGAACACAAACATATCCGTTTATTTCTTGTTTCTAGTAACTGTTATGCTTATGATGGTTGAGTCAATTCATTGACAGGGAGTATATGCAATGAACCCATGGTAGATGTATAGTAAATAGCAGCTTTTGTAAGAATATTTGCATGCTCCCCGTTTAGCAGATTAGAACCTTGAAGTGAAATGATTTAAGGAAGAAAGTTCCTGTCTTCCTGGGAAAGGGCTCATTGTTCTTCTGCCTCAGTGACAAGTAACTGCAAGACCTGGTTTTCAAACCATCCAAACTGATTAATGACTACCTCGCATCAGTCCCCACACTGCTGAAGTCATCTGTCAGCAGAAATGCCACACAGGCATCTGCAGCTAAACGTTGCCCAATCTGTAAGCACCCTCATTTCTAACAAAACTCCACCAGTCCCTGGTTTCCACACATCTCCAATAAATGTAAATAGCCAGTTCTCAGCTTTGCTTGCCAGACCAGCTTCATAAATTGTTATTTGTCTCCCTGGTTTTCCTGGCCTCTTTTCTGGACATGCTCCAAAATAGGAAAAGTGAACATTGGGGGCTTGGAACCCAGGTATATTCTATTTCAAAGCCCATCCTCTCTTGCCCACTCCTGTGTTCTCAGTTTGGAGTGCATACTTCAGGTGTTACTTAGGATCATGGTAGCTGGTACACAATCTCGTCATGAAGCGATATCACATAAAAAGGAAATCTTTTCCTCTTCTGTCTTCAGTTCTCTTCCAGTCCTTGTTATACCAAAGAGAAACTCTCTATTGAAAGATAGGAGACAAAGCAACCTTGAAAATAGGTTCTGGAGCCAGAGTTGTTACTATTGTATTAACCACCTATTGTGGCAAAACCAGTCAGCTCAAGTTTTGAGACTTTGAGCGCTAGTTAAAGGGTATTATTTTACACAGATTACATGGGTTAGGAATTTTAGAATCTAAGAATAGTGGTTCTTACTCATGAAGTTATAGTCAAGATTGCAGCCAAAATGCAGTCACTGGAAGGTGAGACTGGGCAGGTGGTTCCTCTCCCAAGATGGTGCACTCATGGATAGTGCACTCATAGTTGGTTCTGGCTGTTGGCTGAGGTCTTTATTCTTTGCTTCCCCTTAGAGCTGCATGAATGTCCTCATGATATAGAATCAGGCTTCTCCAAAGAAAGTCCTCTGAGAGAGTCAGGCAGAAGCAATAGGCTCTTTTATGATCTACCCTTGAAAGCCACATGGTTACTTTTGCCATATTCTTTGGTCACACACACAATATGGGGGCTGACTACACAAAGATGTGAATATCAAGAGGCAAAGATCATTGGGAGCCACTTTGGAGGCTAGCTCTACCACTTACTAGCTGTGTAATGCTGGAAAAATTTTAAACTTCACTCTGCTTTAGTTTCCTTTCTTGTAAAGTGAGATTATTACCTAACTCAAATACACGTTTTTGTTTTGAGAATTAAATGAAGTGATATTAGTAAGGTCCATAGTGCTTTGAACATTGTGCATACTGAGAAGTGTTCATGTTTGTACTTGGAAAACTCTCAAATTCAGTGCTACTCAAAGATCCAATCCCCAGGAGATAAGGGGGCTGACAAAAGTGTAAATCAATGCATTGCTTCCTTCATCAAGAAAGTCAGCTGTAACTTTTTAAAAGAAAGTCATTTCTTTTTTAGTTTAAAAAAGTCAATTGAATAATAGAGTGATATAGTTGATTTTGGGAGAAGGACACGGCAATCCACTCCTGAAGCAATCTTGAAACAATCTGCCACTGAAAGCCCTATGAAGGCCATTGAAAGCCCTATGAGTTGGATCCGACTATAGGACACGTAACAACAGCAACAACAGTAGTTGATTTACATTATAGAACAAGCTTAATTACTGTGTGTAGACTGAAAAAGCAGTTTGTAGACCAATAGGTTGTTGAAAAATAATTTTTGAAATGCATTTTATGTATAGGAGGAGTAAGAGTAAGAGTAAGGATTACATCAGGCTGCCCTCTTCTGAACCCTTGCAAAGAAGAACACAGGGTGAAATATTTAGTATTGAAAGAGAAATCTAGGACTTTATCTGCACTGAAAGGATCCTACAAAAGTTGTTGTTGTTGTTGTTAGGTGCCGTCAAGTGGGTATCCGACTCATAGCAACCCTCTGTACAATAGGGGAAACACTATTGTCAGTGCTTCTTTGCTGTTCACAGGGTTTTCAATGGCAGATTGATTTTTGGGAGGGGGTTGCCACGTCCTTCTCCCAAGCCTACAGCTTCTGGTGTTCCCAGGCGGTCTCCCATCCAGGTACTAACCAGGCCCGACCCTGCTTAGCTTCCGAGATCTGACGGGATCGGATGCCACAGGGCTACCACTGCAGGCCCTACAAAAGTAAGGAAGGAATAAAGGTTTAGATGAACACCGACTTAGAAATTCACTATCAGCAGACTTATCTTGCAAAAACTTAAAAGCAGGGCTTCAAAACCATGAAAAATTGGATTCAGGTTTGAGCATGGGTTCAATATGTTAAAATTTAGAGGTGGTTTGGGCTGGGATTTAGCTCAATTGGTAGAGCGCTGCGCTGCAGTCTCTGAGGTCCTGAGTTCAACTCCCAGCACGGCCAAAATGGGAGAAGGGCCTGGCAATCCACTCCCAAGGCAATCCCGAAACAGTCAGCCATTGAAAACCCTATGAGGGTCGCTATGAGTCAGATACCGACTCGAAGTCACCTAACAACAACAACAACAACAACAAGGTTTGGTTCACATTCAGGTTTAAATTCTTTGTGTAGATAGCAGGGCTTCAGACAGAATTCAAACCCAAACCCTGAACCCATTCCTGTTCAAGGATTTAAAAAATTTTTCTGAACCCAAACCCAGTGAAAAGTTGAATTTGCGTTCAGCTTTTAACTTTTTTGTATCCTTAGCTATTTTGTTATACATAAGGAATTGAAAAAATTTATTCTTTTGATTATCTACACATAACATTAAAATTTAAACTTGAATTCAAATCCTCTCCATTTTAATGTATTGAACCTGCACCTGACCCCTGAACCCAAGTTTTCATGGGTTTGAAGCCATGGATAAAAGACATTCTTCAGGCAGAGGGAAAATGATATAGATCAGAAATAGAGATGTACATAAAGAAAGAAAGAGTGACAGAGATTGAATAGATGAAGGTAGGATGAAGTCTTTCATTTTTCTTATTCTTAATCTAAGGGACAACTGTCAATTTGAAGCAATGATGGTGACAATGTTTGGAGCGAAGGAAGCATACATGGATAAGTGCAATGAATGTCACAGAGGACAGGAGGGATCAGTAATATTTTGTTACAAGGGATCTGCACTACCCATGAAGCGGTTCAATGTGATTAACTGTGAAGGTCACTTAACTTGTGATAGCCATCAAGAGAGAAAATAAAATGGGATCATCTCAAAATGGACCATAGGGCTAAATGTAAAACACAAAACAACAAAACTTATGTAAGGTGGCATAGGAAGAAATCAAGGTGACCCTGGATGTGTTATTGACCTTTTGGATGCAATAGCAATAGCAAAATCCACCAATGGAAAAAATAAGTTAGGCTTCATTAAAAACAAAATCTTCTGCTTTGTGAAAGTTTCTAGGAAAATAAAAAGACAAGTTACAACTGGGTAAAAATCTTCCAAAAACCACATCTGATAAAGAACTGGTGCTGGAAACATGTGATGAACTCTTTAAACTCAACAATAAGAAAATAAACAACTCAATTAAAAATATCAGCAGAATATCTGAACAGACACCTCACCAAAGAAGATACACAGATGGCAGATAAGCATGTGAAAAGATGCTACATAGCACACGTCATCAGGGAATTATAAGTTAAAACCATGAGATATCCCCACTCGCCTGCTTGAATGCCAAAATCCAAAACACTGGCAACACTAAATACTGATGTGGATTTGACTGTCCAGGAAATCCACTCAACTCTGGTGCGAATGCAACATGGTACAGACAATTTGCAAGGCAGAGTGATACTTTCTTATAGACTAAAGATCCTTTTACCACATGATTCAGTAACCATGCTCCTTGGAATTTTTCTAAATGTGGCGTCCAATCCTGTCAGATCTCAGAAGCTAAGCAGAGTCAGACCTGGTTAGTACTTGGATGGGAGACCGCCTGGGAACACCAGGTGCTGTAGGCTTGGGAGAAGGACCTGGCAACTCACTCCCTAAAAACAACCAGCCATTGAAACCTTATGAATAGCAGAGAAGCACTAACAATAGTGTTTCACCTGTTGTATGTAGGGTCGCTATGAATTGGACACCAACTCAACAGCACCCAACAACAGAAACAACAATGCAAAAATTTGTACATGCATTTTTACAGAAGTTTCACTAATAATTACTCAAACCTCGAAGAAACTAAAATGTCTTTCAATGGGTGAACTGATAAACTATGATACATCCATTCAACGGAATATTATTTAGTAATTTAAAAAATGAACTACAAAGCCATGAAAAGTGGAGCAAATTTAAATGCTTATTGTTAAGTGAAAGAAGCCAAACTGAAAAGGCTACACTCTGTGATTCCAACTATTGGACATTACGGGAGAAGCAAAACTAGAGAAACAGTAAGAGCATCAGTAATTTCCATGGGTTATGGGGGAGGGAGGGATAAATAGGTGGGGCTCAGAGGGCTTTTAGGGTATGATGCTATTCTTTATGGGCTGGGATTTAGCTCAGTTGGTAGGGTGCTTGCTCTGTACACTCTGAGGCTCTGGGTTGGATCCCTAGCACGGCAAAAATGGGAGAAGGACCTGGCAGCCCACTTCCGAAAATATTCCAAGACAATCAGCCATTGAAAGCCCTATGAATGGCAGAGAAGCACTGACATAGTGCGGGGCATGGCACAGTGCCGGGGAGTGTTTCCTTCTGTTATACTTAAGGTTGCTATGAGTCAGACTCGACTCTTTGGCACCTAACGACTACTGTATATGACACTAGAATGGTGGATACATGTCATTATACATTTCTCAAAACCCACAGGATGTAAAACACTAAGACATTGGGACATAGCGGTGTGTCAGTGTAAGTCCGAGGATGGTGATGAATGTACCACTCTGGAGTGGGGATTTGACAGTGAGGAGGCTGTGCTTGCCTGTGTGGGGATGGAGGGGAAATGGGAACTTTGGACTTTCTGGTCAACATTGCAGTGCCTAAAACTGCTTTAAAAATTAGCCTATTAACAAAGAAAAAAGAATATTAGGTATAAACTTATGAAGTCTGGATAAATTATGGATCTTAATAATAATGTATTGGCTCGTTAAGTGTATAAATATATCATAGTATTTTTACTCTGTGTTTTTACATTAACTTTATAAATATACCATAGTATTGGAAGAGGTTAACAAAGTGTTGATAGGTTAGAAATTGGGCAAAGAACTAACTTGACAATTTTTCTCTAAATATGAACTGTACTAAATTTTTATTTAATTTTAAGGATGGAAGTAGGGGGAGAGAGGGAGGCACAATTTTTTAATATTATTGTTAGATGCCATCAAGTCAGATCCAACTCATAGCTACCCTAAGTACAACAGAGAAAAACACTACCCCAGTACTGTGCCATTGTTGTTGTTGCTGTTAGGTGGCATTGAGTCGGTATCTGACTCACAGCGACCCTATGTACAACAGAGGAAACACTTTTGTCAGCGCTTCTCTGCTATTCATAGGGTTTTCAATGGCGGTACTGTGCCATACACAGTCTTATGTTTGAGCCCATTTTTGCAGTCACTAGGTTTCTTCTCATTCTGAATCATGCCACATCAGCCAAAGGAGGTCCCAGGGGCTTTACTCTAATCCTGTCATTATGGGGAACTTTACTTTGAAGAGGCATCTCTTCCCTAGTCGTTACTTCAATGCCTTCCAGCCTGGGGGCTCATTTTCCAGCACTATATTTGAGACTGGTTTTCTGCTATTCATAGGGTTTTCAATAGCTAATTGTTTTGGTAGTGGGCTGCCGCATCCTGCTCTCTAATCTGTCTTAGTCTAGAAGCTCAGCTGAAACCTGTTCACCATGGGTGGCCCTACTGATGTCTGAAATACTGGTGGCATAGCTTTCAGCATTTCAGCAACATGCAAGTCCCCACAGCACGAAAGGCTGATGTGTTAATACACATGGTAGGCAAGTGCTCTACTACTGACCTATATCCTCAGCCTACACAATTTATAATACACATAAAAGAAGCAGTCTTCACTTAACTCTTCTGTAATTGTGTATCGCCTGCAGCCATACCACTGTGGCATCTGATCCCACCAGATCTCGGAAGCTAAGCAGTGTCGGGCCTGGTTAGTAGTTGGATGGGAGACCGCCTGGGAACACCAGGCACTGTAGGCTTGGGAGATGGCTGGCAACCCACTCCCAAAACACAATCAATAATTGAAAACCCTATGAATAGCAGAGAAGCACTAACAATAGTGTTTCACCTATTGTACATAGGGTCACTATGAGTCAGACATCAACTAGATGGCACCTAACAACAACAATTGGGGAGAAGGACCTGGCAACCCCCTCCCAAAAATCAATCTGCCATTGAAAACCCTATGACCAGCAGAGAAGCACTGACAATAGTGTTTCCCCTCTTGTACAGAGGGTCGCTATGAGTTAGATACCGACTTGATGGCACCTAACAACAACAACAACAACAACAACAACAACAATTGTGTATCAGACATGTGCTAAGGTCTTTTGCATAGATCCCTTTTAAACACTAGGAGGCAGGTATAACTCTCCCTCATTTACAGAGGAGGAATCTGATTTCCAAATTTAAGTAACTTGCATGGTGAGTTTCTATTCTCTGCACATTTGTTTCCAAATTTGTGGAAAGAAGATCACCATTTAGTTGTAAGAGTGAAGGGAGGTAAGTTTTTACAATGGTGCCTGGAATGTAAAAGCACTAGTATCAATATTAGCATCATCATCTGGGTATCTTGGTGAGGAAATTGCTTTTCCTATCTTACCTTGATGTCTCCTCCACATACAGTGGGGAGAGAGGGACAACTGTCTCAAAGGTTTGCTGGAAGGACACAAGGAATTTCATTAGGTGAATGTGTCTCAGTTTCAAATCCCTCCCTTCCCCCAGAAATTCTTGATAACATTGAGGCAGCTCTGAGATTTCAGGGTCTTTCTCTCCTATTCCTAGTTCTGGCTCTAGAGCATCATTTGTATTTCCAGCTCCCTGTGGTGTTGGCTGGCCAGAGACAAATCCCTCCTTGGACCAATGGAAGATGCCCAGCCCTGAGCTATGGATGATCCTCACTCTTTTTTTCCGCCCTCAGCATTATTATTAAATCTGAACAGATGAGAAAGAACCCTTCCATATGAGCTCCACTTCTGATGTTTGCTTAAGTTGTTGCTTAAAGCTTGTGGACCCGGTAGGGGGACAGCTTGGTCCCTCTTCTGCTTAAAATGTTCACCAGCTTTTCCTCCATCTAAGGCAGAAATGGCAAACAGGTTTTGTCCCTTATTCTCAGCTTGGTAGGCTGTGTCTGGCATCCAGGAGGTCTAAGTCAAAAGGGGTTTAAAACTATACCCAGACCCCCAGGAGAGGCAGCACTTTCCATTAGTGATGCCTGCCCTGGGCACTGAGGGAAAGTCACCTACATGCTTGTAAACCTTGTTGTTGTTGTGTGCTGTTGAGTCAGTGTCCGACTCATAGCAACCCTATGTACAACAGACAAATCACTATTATCATGCTTCTCTGCTATTCATAGGGTTTTCAATGGCTGATTACTTTTTAGGAGTGGGTTGCCGGGTCCTTCTCCCAAGCCTACAGTATCTGGTGTTCCCAGGTGGTCTCCCATCTGAATACTAACCAGGTCTGACCTGCTTAGCTTCTGAGATCTGACGGGATCGGACGCCACAGTGGTATGGCTACAGGCTGTCATCCTTGGTCTGTGGGATACAGCCTTCAGCCTTCAGCCTTGACTACAAGAGCTCAATCTGGCTTTCCAATCCCATCTTCCACCTTCTCCCATCACAGACCTTCTTCAGACAGCCAGTTTACTTCCTGATCCTCAGACTGAATAGGAATAGTCCTGTCCCATGATGCTACAATGGCTTCCTTAATTAGCTAATGGTACCTAGCCCCAAGGAAGTCTTTGTGAGCAACAGGCTAGTTGTTGCTGTTGTTAGGTGCGACCCTCATAGGTGCCACTCATAGCGACCCTCATAGGGTTTTCAATGGCTGACTGTTTCAGGATTGCCTTGGGAGTGGATTGCCAGGTCCTTCTCCCATTTTTGCGGTGCTGGGAGTTGAACTCAGGACCTCAGAGACTGCAGCGCAGCACTCTACCAACTGAGCTAAATCTCAGCCCACACTGACTAGTTAGTGGCTGTGAAATTCTTCGTAGCTTATTATCTGCATTGTTAGTTGTTGTTAGGTGCCATCTAGTCGGTATCCAACTCATAGCAACCCTCAAAGGGTTTTCAATGGCTGACTGTTTCGGGATTTCCTTGGGAGTGGATTGCCAGGTCCTTCTCCCATTTTTGCGGTGCTGGGAATTGAACTCGGGACCTCAGAGACTGCAGCACAGCGCTCTACCAACTGAGCTAAATCCCAGCCCATTATCTGCATTAGTGCCCAACTAATGAGTCTCTACTGGAGTTCGTGTCTGTGGGCATGTGAGTCTTTCTTTCTCTGTGGTCTGCTGAGAGCTGCTCTTCCCTGGCTCTCTGTGCTTCTGTAAGCTGCTTCCCCCATGCCAGCTGTGCTCCTGCCAGAGACTCAGGGATTGTACACAGGATGGGCACTCAGAGGTGTGTCAGGGTGCTTGTGGGTGCTGGGAAGAGAAAAAGCATGTGCTTTCCTTTGGGAAATGGAAAGGACTGCATTGAGAACTAGACAGGGCACAGCAGAGAGACAGATAAAGAGATACAGAGGCAGACAGAGCCTGTTTGAACCATGTGGATCTGGACTGGCTTTATTCTTTGAACTGTCCAGTTAATGAGCTGGCAAATGCCCTTTTCTTTTCTTTTCTTTTCTTTCTTTTCAAAAGAAGCACTATTGTTAGTGCTTCTTTCTTTTCTTTTCTCTTTTCTTTTCTTTTTCTTTTTTTTCCTCTTCCTTTCCTGTAGTTAACGTTGGTATTTTCACTCTATTGTTGAGATGATTCTGACTAAAACAACTATTATATGCCAGGAACTACCATGGAAAGTAGGAATACAGGTAAATAAAATTGGGGACTGACTTTTCCTTCAATTTAGGGGAGAGATAAACTCACATCTAAGAACCCCACATGATGATATCCAGAGAACTGCTGGGGGCTAATGGCCAAGAGAAGCAGCCTGAGGCCAGGCTCTGTTTCTGAGCTCTGGCACCTGCCAGGGGCTCAGCCCCTTTCCCTCAGCTCTGCCCATGGGGATCTCAGGAAGATGTTCTTCCTAGGGTTCTTGAAACATAAAAGGCAGTTGCCTTTGCACAGTTAGAGGTCCACAGTTGCAGATGCCCTTGGTCCTGGGACTGTGGGAGGCAGCAGGGCCGGTGGCAGCTGAACCTTCTGTGATCAGCCTTGGCTGGGGCTCTATAGCCTGTAAGGTTTCCCCAGGACAGGGACAAAGGGCATTGATTTCCCAGTGCCTGACTGTGAAAAACCCCAGCGACACAGACAGCACAATGCCAGGCACAGTGCAAACCCTCATTGCAGGAAGTGCTCATTTCTCCAGGGGCCCACAAAGGCCAGGGGCCTCATGGGGAGGGTCAGGTGCCAGTGACACCCACAGAGAGAAGATCACATCCGAGTGGGTTTTGAAGGATGAGTTACTGGTTGCTAGGCAGAGAGGGACTGGAAGGATGGGCAAAGTAGACAGAACAGCAGAAGCAAAGGCAAGAAGGAGGAGAGTCTGCAGAGCACCGAGGAATCACCAAGGAATCACTGAGGATATGCTGGGTGTTTCTGTGTATGTGTGTGTGTGTACATGTATGTGTGTGGGTGTGGGCTTGGAAATGAGGGTGGACTGACAGGAAGAGCCAAGCAGGATAGTGCTCCATGCACAGCCTGCTCTGACATGGTGTCTCCTGTTTAGAGTGGAAGACAGAGGCAGTGTTGGGAGGGGCATCACAGGGAGGTGGAGGCCCTGGGAAGCCAGACGGGAAAGTGTCCTGTTAAGTGCCCAAGCTCAGGGAATCCCCTCTCAGAGACATCCTAGAGTCCCTGCAGCCCCTGTGAATATGCTTTGTGTTCTGACTGCCATCTTCCTCAAGAGCCAATGTGGTGGCCTTCTGAGCATCGGTAACATTTCTCAGGTTGTAGGAGGCTGTCTGGTACATAACTCCCTTGTTGAACAAAGCAGTTTTACCTTCCTTTATCTAGTAAGCTCTCCAAACGCCCCATTGAGAGTGCCTGCCTGGAGATTACGGTTTCCATGTGTTGGTTGCAAGGAAACTGTGGGTGGATCTGTGTCCCTAGGTGAGTTGATCTCCGAAGAGGCTTGGAGTTTGGGGAAATGGCCACCTTCAATGCAATTCATGCTATGACCTTTGAACCAATGAGTGAACCAGTCAACATTCAGATTTCTGTGACCTTGAACTTCTTGCCAAGTGGATTGTGGAAGCAACACAATCACAATTATGACTATTGGCCAGTGTATTGCTGAGTACCCCTGTGTGTCTGCCAGTTTGCTGTACTGTGGGAGCTCTCATGTTGCTGAGAGGCTGAAAGCTGGGCTACTGGTATTTCAGATTCCAGCAGGGTCACCCATGATGGGTAGATTTCAGCTGAGCTTCCAGACTAAGACAGAACAAGGATCAGGATCTGGAAGCCCACACTGGAAACAATTAGCCATTAAAAACACTATGAATAGCAGAGAAATGCTGTCAGATATAGTGCCAGAAAATGAGCCCTCCAGGCTGGAAGGCACTCAAAAGATGACCGGGGAAGAGCTGCCTCATCAAAGTGGAGTCTACCTTAATGATGAGAATGGAGTAAAGCCCCAGGGACCTCCCTTTGTTGATGTGGCATGACTCAAAATGAGGAGGAACAACTGTAAATATCTATTAATAATAGGAACGTGCAACGTACATAGTATGAATCTATGAAATTAGAAATTGTCAAAATGGAAATGGAGCGATTAAACATTGGCATTCTGGGCATCAGTGAGATAAAATGGACTGGCATGGGCTACTTTGAATCAGATAATCACATGGTCTATGATGCTAGGAATGACAGGTTAAAAAGAAATGAGGCTGCATTCATCATCAAAAAAGACATCTCAGAATCTGTCCTGAAGTATAATGCTGTCAATGATAGCATAACATCTGTATAACTTCAAGGAAGGCCAGTTAATATGACTATTATTCAAATTTAGGCACCCACCACTGAGGCTAAAAATGAAGACAGGGAAGATTTTTACTAGCTCCTGCAATCTGAAATAGATGGAGCATGTAATCATGATGTACTGGTAATTACTAGTGAGTGGAATGCAAAAATTGGAAACAAAGAAGGTTCAGTAGTTGGAAAATATGGCCTTGGTGACAGAAGTGATGATGGTGATTACACAATAGAATTTTGTCAGACCAATGACCTTTTTATTGCAAATACATTTTTTCACCATCATAAACAGCAACTATACACATGGAAGTCACCAGATGGAACATACATGAACTAAATTGACTATATTTGTAGAAAGAGATGATGGAAAGGCTCAATATCAAATGTTAGAACAAGACCAGATGTTAATTGTGGATCAGACCATCAACTGCTTATGTGCAAGTTCAAACTGAAACTGAAGAAAATTAGAAGTGTATGAGAGCCAAGGCATAACTTTGAGTATACTCCACCTGAGTTCAGAGATCACCTCAAGAACAAGTTCGGTGAGTTAGATACTAATGACAAAAGACCAGATGAATTGTGGCATGACATCAAAAGCATCATTCATGAGGAAAGCAAAAGGTTATTAAAAAGACAGGACAAAAGAAAAGACAAAATGACATGTCAAAAGCGACTCTAAAACTTTCCCTTGAATACAGAGTAGTTGAAGTAAAAGGAAGGCATTAAGAAGTTAAGGAGCTAAACAGAAGATTTTAAAGAGTAGCTCAAGAAGACAAAGTCAAATATTATAATGACATGTACAAGGAGCTAGAGATAGAAATCCAAAAGAGAAGAACATGCACTGTTTTTCTCAAGCTTAAGGAATTGCAGAAAAAGTTCAAACCTCCAGTGGCAATAGTGAAGGAATCTACAGGGAAAATATTAACCAATGCAGGAAACATCAAAAGAAGATGGAAGGAATACACACAGTCATTATACAAAAAAGAATTAGTGGATGACCAACCATTTCATGAGGTTGCATATGATCAGGAACCAATGGTACCGAAGGACGAAATGGAAGCTGCCTTGAAAGACATGGCAAAATGCAAGGCTCCAGGAATTAATGGAATTCCAACTGAGATGTTTCAACAGATGCAGCACTGGAGGTGCTCATGGTATGAATTGTGCCTGAACATCATCAACAACAAAAAAATTCCTTACAACTGGGTCAGTAATCAACTACGTGATAAATGGAGAAAAGATTGAGGTCATCTAAGATTTTGCTTTACTTGGTTCTACAATCAACATTCATGGAAGCAGCAGTCAAGAAATCAAAAGATGCCTTGCATTGGGAGCAGCTGTTGCAAAAGGCCTCTTTAAAGTGTTAAAAAGTAAAGATGTCATATTGAAGACAAAGGTGTCCCTGACTCCTGCCATGGTATTTTCAGTCACATCATGTTGTTATGAAAGCTGGACACTGAATAAGGGAGGCAGGAGAAGAATTGATGCATTTGAATTATGGTGTTGGAGATGAATATTGAATATACCAGGGACTGCCAAAAGAATCAACAGATCTGTTCTAGAAGAAGTGCAATCAGAGTGCTCCTTGGAAGCAAGGATGGCTAGACTGCATCTTACATGTTTTGGATATGTAATCAGGAGGGACCAATCCTGGAGAAAGACATGATATTTGGGAGAGTGGCAGGTCAATGAAAAAAAGGAAAACCCTCAACTAGATGGATTGACACAGTGTGTGTAACAATGGGCTTAACCATAAAAAAGATTACGTGCCTGGCACAGAATTGGGTAGTATTTCATTGTATTGTACTTAGGGTCACTGTGAGTCAGACCTGACTCAATGGCACCTAACAATAACATTGTTGGATAATGGCACAATATTTAGAAAAATTGGATTAGGTGTCAAAGAATGTCAAATAAACACTCTGGGTTTTGAAGCATATCTCTAAAATATATGGAAATCTGAAAATACTGAGTCCTACCCCCACATGTTCTCAGTGAATTGAAGCTAAGGGTTGAGTACAGAGAAGCAGAAACTCTTCAGTTTGTTCCAGGTCCCACCACTCCCTATTGCACCTGTCCCAAAGCAGGAGGTCATTTGCCATTTTTCTTCAAAACTTTTCTGATTCTTCTGGACTTGTGATAGAGTTACTTCCTGATTAACCTTCCTAATTAAAGTTAAAGATGCTTAAATTAAGCCATCATAAGTCTAGGACCATCTGTATTACTGTTTCCTTATACCCGAGTTGAGAAAGAAAGGAACAATTTCTTGTACTCAAATACCCATGAAAATCGATGTGACAAAATGTACTGATGTCTGTATCTTTTGTGTGGAAATGAGTTTGTTTCTACATGTTTAATAAATATGTGTTTTTAAAGAAAGCTATATCAGATCCCATTATGAAACAGGTATCTTCGGCTTTACTTTGTTAATTTCCCAGCACCATAAAGTTCAGTATGCAGCCTTAAATGAGTTACTGTTAATATCCCAAGTCAATGGATGAGCAAGTGGAGGGTTAAGGTTAAGAGGTTTGGCCAATGTCACACAGCTAGACAAATGCTAAAGCTGTGATATCTCTTCCAGATCATTTCATATGAGGCTCTACCTATAGCAGGCTAACCAGAGTGAGCTCTCTGCACGTGATCCAAAAGTGAGTATTTCCAACAGAACCCCCATGTCAGGAACGTTCTCTCTACTAGCTTTCTGTGGACACTATCTCTATGGTGGGTGCTGTTCTAGGGGCAAGAAGTAGCAGCAAACTTGAAAAACAAAACAAAACAAAACAAAAACCTCCCTGTGTTCATGGTGCTTATATTCTGATGACTAGGACCACACTTCGCCTGTGCAAGAAATGTCAAAGAATTCATGTCATTGAAGGGTGGGGCCCAAGACCTGACCTGTGAGCTTTACCATCCCACCAAGGGAACTGAACAGACTTCTCCAACCCTCTCAAAACTCATTCTAGCCAGCAAGGAATGGGCATATTCCCTTTTGCCCCACTACTCCACTTAAACAACTCAACTGAGCATAGTCCTGAGACAGGGAAAGAGTGGTAAACTCTTCCAGGCATTGTGAAGTAGTAATTCTGGTTTGCAGTGGACTATGAGCATTTGTGTCCCTCTGAAATGCATATTGACCCTTAATTCCCAATGCAACAATACTGAGAGGTGGGGCTTTTTGTGAATGGGATCAGTACCTTATACAAGGGTTGGGGGAACCACCTAGGCCCTCTTTTTCCACCGATCATGTGATGAAATAGCCCTCCTCCCCTCTGGATATTGTCAAAGCAAGAGGCCATCTTGGAAACATAGAGTGGACCCTCACCAGACACATACCTTGCCTTCTGCAGGCTGATGGCCTTCCCAGCCTGCAGAACTGTAAGAAGTGAATTTCTCTCCTTTATAAATTAACCACTGTATTAGGCAGGGTTCTCCAGAGAAACACAGTGGATAGTGTGTATATATAAACACACACATACACATTAACATTATATTGTATATTATATCTATACCTGTGCTACCCTTGTGTCTGATCCCATCCACTCTTAGAGCAGAGTTGGGCCTAGTTAGTCCTTGGTTGGGAGACCCTCTGGGAATACTGAGTGCTGTAGGCTTGGGAGAAGGACCAGGCAGTCCACTCCTAAAACAATCAGCCATCAAAACCCCTATGTATAGCAGAGAAGCACTGACACAGTGCTAGGCATGGCACAGTGTTGGGGAGCATTTTGTTCTGTTGTACCTAGGGTTGTTATGAGTCTGACCCAACTCATGGCACCTAATAATACAATATATATTTTATCTATCTATCTGTCTATCTATCTATCTATCTGTCTATCTATCTATAAAACACACACACACACACATACACACACACACATATATATATGTATATATATTTAAGAAGGGATTTATTAGACTAGTTCATATGATCACAGAGGCTGACTAGTCCCACAGTGGTGTTCTGGGGCTGAAGAGTCAGAGAAACCAGCAGCTGCTCAGTCCAAGAAACCAAGATCCTCAAAATGAGAGAGAGGCCAATGATGCAGCCCTGGTCTGGGGCTGACGGCCTGAAAGCCCCACAGAGAGCCGCTGGTGCCAGTCCATGTTCAAGTGCCAGAGAACTTGGCTTCTTGATAAGGGAGAGTGTGAGTGAGAATGTGCTTCTCTCTTCTGTCGATTTTTCTTTACATCCGGGTCCTCAGCCTACTGGATGGTACCATCTGCATTCAGGATGGATTTCCATGCAGGTTGCTCACTTACACTCAGGCCTTCTCTGGATACACCCTTATGATCACACCCAGAAGTACATTTTATCAATTCTCCAAGCAATGCTCAATCCAGTCAAGTGACAACCAAAATTCATCACAGCACTCAGTCCTAGTTATTTCGTCCTAGCAGCAGAAATGGACCAAGACATTTAGCATAAACATAGGAGAACCTGAAGCCCCCTTACGATTTCTTCCAGTCCATGAGGTTACTGGTTTTCATTCACTTGGGGCCTTTGGCTGCTGGTAGAACAGGGAAAAGTTTTGCCCTCTAACATGGTAGAGTCACCTGGACCTGATATGCAGAATACTAACCAGTCTGTGGGCAATTTATTGAACCCTCTGACCACAAATCAGCTCCTCTGGACAATGGGATAGTGAACCCAGATTGACTGATGTAGGTCAATATCTAAAGCACCTACCATTGTCCCTCTGGTTGCATAACAGTGATCGACACAAGAGTCCATTTAAAGTCTACAGCATAGATGGAATGGTGTGAGGAGATCAAAGCTTTGCTAGTGAAAACCTTTTAAAAGCCAGAGGTTTGTTTTTCTCGCAGATTGCTTAGTGGACAGCAACAATTATTATTGGTTACCTCCTTTGTGTTAATTTCTTTGCTCTCATTCTCTTATTGAGCCCTCCCAACAACTCTGTCGGATAGGATTCTTTATCCCCATTTTCTACGTGAGGGAACAAAAGCTCAGAAAAGCTGAGAAACTTGCCCAGGTTAGGAAGTGGCAGAATCATTTGTGTGGCTTTTAACCACATATTGTTGGCTATCTTTGGCTTCTAGAAGCATCTCCCTAGTCCTAGCCTCTGCTGTCAAATGAACTCTTCCTATGCACATCCGTGTGAAAACCTCCTCTTTTCCAAAGGACACCAGTTATTAATTAGGGCCAAATTATCTCATGTATTGCCTGCAGCTGTAGCCCTGTGGCATGGGATCCCATCAAATCTTGAAAGCTAAGCAGGGCTGGGCCTGGTTAGTACTTTGATGGGAGACTGCCAGGGAACACCAGGTGCTGTAGGCTTGGGAGACGGACCTGGCAAGCCACTCCCAAAAATCAACCCACCATTGAAAACCCTATGAACAGCAGAGAAGCACTGACAATAATGTTTCGCCTCTTGTATGTAGGGTCACTATGAGTTGGATACCAACTCGACAGCACCTAACAACAACAATAATCTCATCTATTAGGAACCAATTTTAACTGGATTACATCCCCCAAAGTCCCTATTTCTAAAATAAGTTACAGTCACAAGTTTCAGGTAGACACAAATTTGGGGGGCCACTTCAACTCAGCATAGGCATTCAATAGCAAAAGCAAATAGGCAAAAGATAGAGAAAAGAAAAAAAGAGATTAGTCCTATAGACATCCTGATAAAGGGATTGTATTCAACATACACAAAGAACTCTTTTTTTTCCATTTTCTTTACATTTTATTTCAGATTTTTTATTGGAAATTTTTAATGTACACTCTAATGTGATTCCTTCTGACATGCTTTTCATTGTGACATTTCCATATATGCATTGTGATGTACATGATTCCTATAGGTTCCCCCTTACCCTCTTGTACGCTTCCCCCCCACCCTCCCCATCTAAGTCTTCTCTATCATTTACTTGGTAATATTTTTCTATATGTCCTTGGGTTTCAGATCTGTCTAAGGTAGAAACTTTTCTTGTAGTGAACTACACAAAGAACTCTTAAAACTCAGCAATAAGGAAGCAAACAATCCAGTTTTAAAAATTGATAAAAAGACTTCTTTCTTTCTTTTATTGATAAATGTTGGTGGGGTACAGAGTGATACAGCATTTGCTTTTTCCATTGTGCAACTATTGTATCACTTTTAGTTATACTTTCATCAACTTCCAAAGCTTATGGAACCTTTTGATTAATGTGTAGTAAAACTCATGCATATATGGGTTGTATTCCCCTGTTTCTCCCATGTACTCATGACGTTGCATCATTTACATTGAGATTATCCTCTCCCTCTATATCCCTTTACATGGTTTCCCCTCCCCTTCCCATCTTCCACAACCTTTGCTTTCCTTTGCTAGTCTACTTCCTCCTTTCTACTCTTTATATTTCCCCTTCTTAGCTAAGTTTAATTGTTCATTTTGATATACCTGCTTATGTATAGTTTTAGACCTGAAAAAAGAATGTAGACAGATGGAAAGTAAGCATATGGACAGTACGTTCAACGTTATTTGTGTGGTAGGCAGGATAATGCCCCTCCATATCTGTCCACATACTAATCCCCCAAACCTGCAATTGTGCAATTTACAGGATGCTCAGATGGAGAATTCTCCTGAATCATCTTGGTAGGTCTAATCATATGGGTCTTTCGAGCTGAAAAATTTCCTGCTGACAGAAGCAGGATCACAATGATGTGTTGCTGTTGAGTTTGAAGATGGAGGAAGGAGTCTATGAACCACAGAATACAAATGTGCTTCAGAAGCTAGAAATCAAAGGAACAGGTTCTCCTGAAAGGAATGTAAGCCTGCTGATGCCTTGATTCTAGACCAGTAAGACCCATGCTGAACTTCTGAATAATACTATAGCAATATTAAAAATTTTGTTATTTTCTTTCAGTAAGTGGGTGGTAAGTTTTGAAAGTACCAGTAGAAAACTAATATAATATTTTTTGTTGTAGTTAGGTGCCATCAAGTGGGTCCAACTCATAGAGACCTGATGTACAGAACAAAACACTACCTGTCACTGTGCCAGGCCTGGCACTGTTGTCAGTGCTTCTCTGCTATCCATAGAGTTTTCAATGGCAGATTGTTCTGGGAGTTGGCTGCCATGTCCTCCCAAGCCTACAGTACCAAATGTTCCCAAAGTAGTCTCCTCAACCAAGGACTAACTATGTCTCAACCTTCTTAGCTGCTGAGATCAAGTGGGATCATGTGCCAGGATGGTATGGCTGTAGACAATCTGTCATTAGGGAAATGCAAATTAAGACTACAATGGGGTAATGCTACAGAGGTATTGAAGGTATTAAAATCTAAAAAACTGAAGTGTGAAGCAAGAGCAATTTTTACTTTTTTAGGGTCTGCAGATGAAATGATGGTCTGGGAGTTAGCTCAGTTAGTAGAGTGCTGCTTTGCACTCTCTGAGGCTGTGGGTTTGATTTCAGCACTGCAAAAATGGGAGAAGAGACTGGCAGCCCACTCCTGGAACAATCAGCCATTGAAAACTCTATGAATATCAGAGAAGCACTGACATAGTGCCAGGAATGGCACAGTGTCAGGAAGTGTTTTGTTCTGTTGTACATAGGGTTGCTATGAGTCAGACCTGACTTGATGGCACCTAAATATAACAGTGCCTGCAGCCCTAGCGCTGTGGTGTCAGAAGCTAAGCAGGGTTGGGCCTGCTTAGTACTTGGATGGGGGACTGCCTGGGAACACTAGGTGCTGTAGGCCACTCCAAAAAAAACAATCTGCCATTGAAAACCCTATGAATAGCAGAGAAGCAGTAACAATACTGTTTCACCTGTTGTACATAGGGTTGCTATGAGTCAGATACCGACTTGATGGCACCTAACAACAATAACAACAATACTAACGGCAATAACAACAGCGAACAACATTGGGGCAACCACTATGGAAATCAACATGGAGGTACCTCAAAAAACTAAAAATAGAACTACCATATGACCCAGCTATAACACTATTGGGAATTTACCCAAAGGGAGATGAGTCATCATACCACAGAGACACCTGCATCTCCATGTTCAATGCAGCGCTTTTCACAATAGCAAAGATATGGAATCAACCAAAGTGCCCTTCAACAGAAGAATGGATAAAAAAAAAA
>VMDO01012488.1:27975-62103 GCA_007922755.1 Pedetes capensis | reverse complement strand
TTATTATGATCCGACCTTTGAATAGGACTTTTCCTTCTTGTAATTTTGAATCAGCTCCCTCATATGAGTGAGAACATGTGTTGTTTCTCTTTCTGAGATTGTGTTCATTCACTCAAAATAATTTTCTCTAATTCCATCCATTTTGCTGTGAATGACCTTATTTCATTTTTCTTGATTGCTGAGTAGTACTCCATTGTGTATATATACCAGTTTTTTTATCCATTCTTCTGTTGAAGGGCACTTTGGTTGATTCCATATCCTTGCTATTGTGAAAAGCGCTGCATTTAGCATTTCAAAAAGAGAGAAAGAAGGAAGACCCCCTGAGAATTCCTCCTTACTCCTTGCCTTATGACCAGGGTGGAGTTCATGCTCTGGTAATGCTTTTTTCAGTACCCTGTATTCATCACTTTAAAACAAATGCAATTGGTAAAAATTCAAAAGATAAGAAAGGTACATAATAAAAAAGTCTTTGTATGTGTATCGTTCAGTAGTATTGTAAGTTTTCTTCATACAGATATTTCCTATTTCTTCAGTTTACCTTAAAT
Organism: Pedetes capensis; assembly: GCA_007922755.1. NCBI lineage: Eukaryota > Metazoa > Chordata > Mammalia > Rodentia > Pedetidae > Pedetes > Pedetes capensis. The sequence continues at coordinate 61,558 of VMDO01012488.1, read as the reverse complement.
ATGTTGATATCTTTCTTTTTTAAGTTGTCCTTAATAAATGGAGTTGTTTCTTCCATTAAATTTTTTTAGCAGTAATATTTTGTATATAGTGAACATTAAGAATATTTTTATGAACAGATGTTTTACATTTGAAACAATCTCAAACTCACAGAAAGATTGCAAGGACACCCTCCATTACTCTGAATAGTTTAGGATGTGTTTCTTACCAGGAGAGACCTCTCTTCCTGGACCACAAAACTACAGCCCAGATCAGGAAGTTATCTTTGCCATGCCTCTGCCACCTCCTCCTCAGGCCCCACCTCGATTTCCCTGCTGTTCTAGTAACGTCCGCTGGTGAAAGGGCCTGCCCCAGAGGCACACATTGCACTGGTTTCTGATCTGGAGGGATTCCTGCCTGTCACAGACTTGCCTGACTTTGGTGTTTTTGCAGATGAGCAATTGATTTTGCAGATGGTTACTTAGTGGGAGTCCGCCTTCACCTTGACCATCTGTTCATTTGTCAAATGTCTCCATCTACAGTCATACCACCCTGACGTCCAATCCTGGGTGATCTCGGAAGCTAAGGAGGGTGGGGCCTGGGAATATTGGGTTCTGTAGGCTTGGGAGAAGGACCTGGCAGCCCACTCCCCAATCAGCCATCGAAATCAAATGTACTTCTCTGTAACACCAAAATAGCTGCAGGTACGGCAGCTTTTAATTTTTTTTATATATAATATTTAGGGCTGAGATTTAGCTCAGTTGGCAGAGCGCTGCTCTGCAGTTTCTTAGGTCCCATATTCAATTCCCAGCACCACAAAAAATGGGAGAAGGATGTGACAATCCACTCCCAGGGCAGTCCCGAAACAGCCAATGAAAACCCTATGAGGGTCACTGTGAGTCGGACACGACTCAACAGTACCTAACAACAACAACAATATAATATTTAGTTTTACTACTTGTAAATAGGGCTGGGATTTAGCTCAGTTGATAGAGGGCTGCACTGCAGTCTCTGAGGTCCTGAGTTCAATTCCCAGTACCACAAAAATGGGAGAAGGACCTGGCAATCCACTCCCAAGGCAATCCCGAAACAGTCAGCCATGAAAACCCTATGAGGGTCGCTATGAGTTGGATACTGACTCGACGGCACACAACAACAACAAAAACAACAACAACAACTTGTAAATAGGTTGCCAGGTTATAGCTTCTTTAAATCATTGGGTCTTGTGTAGTTTATTTCTTATCAATAATTTTTAAAGCACATCTATAGTAGAAATGACTTTTGCACTCAAAATACTGTAATACATGTCCTGTATTAAAACTTTCTGATATTGACTTCCCATATTTTCTGCACTGGAAACAGTGGGTTTTTATAAGAAGAGGAATAATGCATTGCAGGCAGAAGGAACAGAAAGAGCAAAGGTCCTGTGGTGGGGTGTGTGGTAAAGGCTTCGAAGAGCAAGATGAAAGACCCACCATGGAAGCTGTTGGACGTGAGGCTGAGGTGTTGAGGTTTACCTGACAGACAGTGGGGAGGCAGCAAAGGTTTTCAGTGAGGAAAGGACGGGCCAGTTCGGCATTTCTGGAGGCTGAGCTCGAAAGAGTAAGAGAAATGGGGTAAAGGTGAGGGGACGGCAGAGGGAGAGGGTTTGTTGATTATCACCCAGATCCACGTGAGAGGCAATAAAGCTTATGTCAAAGAAAGAAATGCTGCTGAGATGAGCTTTGGACCTCCTACCCTTCCTCTACTTGCGATCCTGCACGCAGAGTGTGCTCAGAGAACCACAGAACTATACAGTGCAAACCACAGCACAGAGACGGAACCCTAATGCAAATGATGGGGTTCAGTCAGTGCAGTGAGTCAGTCTGGGCTCGTCGGCTGTGACAAATGCGTCGCCCTAGTGCCAGTTACGTAACTAATATGGGAAACTGGTGATGATTCGAGATGCGGGAGCTCCGTACTCTCTGCTTGTATTCCGTAAACCTGTCACTGCTTCAAAGAACAAACTTTATTTATTTATTTTCCTTTTTTTTTTTTTTTTTTTGTGGTACTGAGGGTTGAACCCAGGGCCTTGCGTGCTCTGCAAGTGCTGGACCACTGAGCTGCCACCTCCAGCCCATTTTTTTTACTTTTTGATACAGGGTCTCGCTAAGTTACACAGACCGCCTCTGGTCTCGAACTTGTGATCCTCCTGCCTCTGCCTCCTAAGCCGCTGGGATTACAGGTGTGCGCCACCTCACCCGGCAACTTTATTAACTTTCTAAAGAAGTGTTAGACAACCAAAAATTCCTTCTCTTGCCCCTGACAGCACTAGTTTAGAAGTCAAAATCCCAGCCATCCTACATTGGAAGGGATGAGGGGGATGGCTATTAACACATGGTTTAAAAGTGCTGCCACAGGGACCTAGGAGATGAAGGACCAAAGTCACGGAGCAAGTTGTAATAGTAAAATCTCATATGTGCCTGTAGCGAATCAGTTTCAAGGGATGCAAAAATAGTAGTTGAGCAGCAGCCTCAAAGCACTGCTGTTTAGTTCACAAGTTTCTCCAGGCTTCATCTCTTGCTTTCCACTAGCTGTGGATTCGAAACCTAATTTTTTGGGTAGGACATCTGGGAGACCACTGGGTGGGTTCAGTTAGGAGAGAGCGGAAAACACACAGCTTTTGGTTAGGAATGCACCATGACCATTTCTTGCTCTTATAAAAACTAACAAATGGCTGAGGAACACCTGTGTAAGGTCTGCCTAGTGGCGTGGTGGGGCCAAGCGTGAAGGACGGTGAGGTGTGTGGAGGCCCGGGGTAGAGCTTAGGTTCCTCAGGGCTGGGAGGGCAGGCAGGCAGAGGGCTGTCTGCAGGGACAGAAGCTGAAGGGTGGGGCTTCCTGCCTCTCCCAGATTTCTTAGGCTTCGCGTGAGTTTTCCGCATTTCTTAGGAAAATGGAATTAAGTGTTGGAAATTTTACCATAACAGTAACATCTGAGAACAAACTCCAAGAATTTGCAAGTTTCCAGAGGGAGTTTGCAAGTGTCTATGTGTCAACTTTGGGGACATCCTCCTGTCCCAAGATTTCCCTAGGCAAAGGGAAGCTCATGTCATAGACTTGTCACTGTGGTTCAGATATGTGCCTGGGGTGTGATTTAATCAGCATGAGCATGGCTTCCCCAGGAGGTGAGGGGCTACATTGGACCAGAGAGATGCCGTCTGTGAAGGGAGGGTCAGGGGGACGTGAGACACACAGGCGGAAGACTCAAAGACAGAAGGACTGTGGCCAGCACCCAAGGCCACAGAGCAGCTGCCCAGCTGAGAGGTGTCTGGAGTCCCTAGACCCGCTCTGAGCCCTGGCTGGAAGTGCACTGGGTGTGTGGCCTGTGGAAGTCACTTCAGTTCACCATCCCCGTGAACTCATATGAGAAACTGGAGATGATAACGGCACCGTCCTCGTGAACTCATATGAGAAACTGGGGATGATACTGGCACCGTCCCAGTGAACTCATATGAGAAATTGAGGATGATACTGGCACCGTCCCAGTGAACTCATATGAGAAATTGAGGATGATAACGGCACTTGTCTCAAGGGGCCATGTGGAGGAATCCACGACGCTCATGTTGCACAGTACTTACAGCACTGCCTGGCAGTACTTACAGCACTGCCTGGCACAGTTCATTCTTGAGGAATGTTAACTGTTATAAATTATTAGACCAAGTCTACCATACAGTGCCAAAGGGAATGTGTTCACTAGCTAGTTGGAAGGGCCCTGGGTCTGTAGGTCCTCCAGGGCAAGTTTATTGAGTGAATAAATGTGATCAGGAGCATAGATGGAAGGATGGAAACGTTACCACTGTGTGGGGAAAGTGCACTTAACTCGGCTCTTGGGCAATTCAGAACCAGCTGGAAGGGGAACTGGCCGCAGGTGGACTGGGCGACTTGGAGGGTGAACGTGAGGGGTGAGAGGACAGGGTGGAAATCCCAGGACGGGGCTCAGGTTGGGCAGAACAGTGGGACTGAGCTGGTCAATCGGAATTAAGGTCTGCAAAACTCAGAGAGGAAGAAAACGGATGCAAAGGTGAGGGAGAAGGTGAGGGTTGGGGTCAGAGTTAGGGGAGGGGTTAGGGTTGGGGTTAGAGTCAGGATAGGGTAGGGCTACACCCAGTATAGGACAGGAGTCATTGGGTGTTAATTCAGTGTGGTTTGTGATGCTGTGACACCTCGGCCCCTCCCATAGTTGTCGATCTAGAGTGAGTCCCTATGGCTTCAGAGGATTTTCCAAGCCCCCATCTGTGTGTGTTTGCTGTGTTGCCTTTGGCCCAATCAGCAAATGGCAGCCTTTGCAGCTCCCGTAACTGGCTTAGGAGGGAGAAGGGACCCACCACGCTATGTGGTGTCAGGACCACGACAGCCACACTCCATCTATGTGACAGGGCCATGTGCAAGGCCCTCAGTCACTTCCCCGGGATGCCCCATCCACCTCTCTAAATCTGGGCGGAAGAGTCGCTCCTCAGCCTTCACCCCACTTCCCCCTCTTTCCTGGACGTTTGCCTTAGCTCTGATTAGGTGATGCCCTGCCTCATGTCTGGGATTTCACCCGCCCCAGGCTGCGTCATTCCTTAAACAAATTTCCTCCTTTTCTGCTCTTCGGAAGTCCAAGTTTCCACTGGAGACTGCTGGGATTTCAGTTAGTCCTCTCCACCCCGTGGTCACTGCCCAGGCTGCTGCTTTCTCCTGACCACACCACCACTTTTTTCTGCATCTTAGCAGACGGGCTCTACTAGACCCTGGGCAGCCTGAGGGGCAGAAGATGGCCCTTAGGGCCCCATGTGCACCAAGGCAAGGTCCTGAGAGAGGGTGCAGTGTGGCGAGGCCTGGGTCAATGGCGACTCCCATGACTTTCCCAGGGCATTACGGGGGAAGGCCGGGTGGACGTGCTCACACTTAAGACAGGGCTCCAAGGAAGCAAACTTGCCTCTCAGTGTTTCGACAGAAATCGTAAGGAAAAAATGACAGAACCTCTCAGTGTGCAAATGGAAATGTTAAACGCTACTGTAGACTGTGTTTCTGTGAGTGAATTATGTTTGATCAAAATCACATAAATATCAAGCGTTGTTGTTGTTGTTGTTGTCAGGAGCCATCAAGTCGAGTCCGACTCACAGCGACCCTTGTAGGGCTTTGGATAGCTGATTGTTGGGGACTGTTTCAGGATTGGATTGCCACATCCTCCATTTTTGCAGTTCTGGGGATTGAAACTGGGTACAGTGCAGAGTAGCTCTGTACCAACTAAGCTAAACCCCAGTCCTTTGTGTATGCAGGAAGGATAAATATTGTAGCATTTTCTGGGGTCTCCAGTTCATTTTTAAACATGTGAAAGAAATAAGCCACACTTGCCAACTCAGTCTGACTTCATCTTTAAGGGAATTAATATAACCACTATCAGGAAGTCCAGGTTAATAAGTATGGAAGAGGAGACTGGACTACACGCATGCAAAATGATCAGTATTCTAAAGCCATCTCTTGTTCCTTGTGTTTTATTCCTTATTACTATAACTATATGATATTTTATTTTTTTTATTTTTCCCTAGGCGACTTTATTTCCTATCATTAGCAAAAACCAGAATGATGTTGGAACTCAAAAGACCATTACAAATGGTAAATTTATTCTTGTTTGGATGACTTCACTTTTCCTTAGTAAATTCTGGACACCAGTAATGAAACACTGAAATACTTTTATTTACTATGTCCGCCAGAAGTATTTAAGACACCTAATTATGTCATCTGGAGCTCATAATGAGTGTGTAATGCTTTATGATTGGAGTTTGTTCATTTCTTTCTTTTCTCTTTCTTTCTTTTTTCCTTCCTTTCTTTCCTTCCTTCTTTTTTCTTTCCCTTCTTTCCTTCCTTCCCTTCCCTTCCCTTCCTTCCTTCCTTCCCTCCTTCCCTCTCCCTCTCTCTCTCTCTCTGTCTCTCCTTCCTTCCTTCCTCCCTTCTTTTCTTTTCTTTTCCTTTCCTTTCCTTTCCTTCCCCCCCCTTTCTTTCTTTCTTTCACAGTACCGGGGAGTTGAACCTAGGGCCTCATACATGCTAGGCAAGTGCTCTACCATTGAGTCGCACTCCCAGTCCCTTTTAATTTTTTTATTTAGAGACAGTCTCACTAAATTACCCAGGCTGCCTCTGGCACTGAACTCATGATCCTCGTGCCTCAGTTTCCTGCATCACTGGGATGACAGGTGTGTGCCCCACACCTGGCTCAGAATGAAGTTCTTCTAAAAAGATACTTTTGATTTTTACTTGTGAGTGGATCTTCATGGGAGGATTCCCAGGGAGAGAGGGAGGCCCCATCGTGGGGCCTGCTGTCACATCCCACAGTTGTCCCTCACGTTGTACCGGCTTCCTTCTGGGGTGAGCTGAGACGCTGCCCCTCACAGATTTGCATCAGAGGCAAATGCCATGTGTGCCCCGACTCTAGCTCATGGACTGAGGTCCAAAAGACTTGAAGAACCAGACAGTAAGGTCTTGGCTCAGGTCTCAAGATCTTATTTTTAATCAGTAGAGGAAGCTTTTGCAATTTAGAAATCTTTCTACCCACACAAAGCCTGGCTTTCTAGACTACTGTGTCTCCAGGGAGTAAAGAAAGCTAATTTTGAGATCGAAGTTGACTTCTTTGTTTTAGAATCATGTAGAATCTCAATGATACTCTTCATTCCATAGTAACAGCAAAGTCTACTGTTAACATGTAGGTAGACTCAGGATTCGACAAAGATTGTCCCTGTTTGCTGTGATTTGTGTATGACATCTGAAAACAAGGTAGAAGCAGGCTGTTTTCTAGGATGTTGTCAACGCTGCCATTTGGGGGAGACCGGGCTTTAGAGCAATGCAGTCGGTTCCAGGTCTGGGACATGTGATGCTCTCTGTGCAGGAAGCAAGGAAATTTTCAGGAACTAAGGGGTCATGCAACGGGAGCTCCCCTCTCCCTGATGGCCTACAGTATGACAACTTCAACATGTGAAACAACAGAAGTTGTTGTTGTTGTTGTTTTTAGGTGCCGTCGAGTCGGTATCCGACTCATAGCGACCCTCATAGGGTTTTCAATGGCTGACTGTTTCGGGATTGCCTTGGGAGTGGGTTGCCAGGCCCTTCTCCCACTTTTGTGGTGCTGGGAATTGAACTCGGGTCCTTAGAGACTGCAGCGCAGCGCTCTACCCACTGAGCTAAATCCCAGCCCACAACAGAAGTTACCATGTATTAATACGCAGGCTAAGTTTATTAACACACGTATTGATGCATAAATAAAAATCCATGAGTTCACAATGATACTCAAAAACTCACAAACTAGGAAAATACATTCATGCGACAACTTGAAGTGGCTATGAAACCAGCTCATTAACAATTTGGTACCAAAGATAAATAATTCATTATGTCTTCCTAATACACAATGTGTTTGGGGGATAATAAGATGGCTGAGTTTATAAGAGAAAGCTCTATTTTACAAGGGAAAAAAGGCCCCAGGAATGTAGAAGAAATAATACAGTTAAAAATCAACCATTGGATATGTGGTTATGTGGATATGTGGTTATGTGGATATGTGGATATGTGGATATGTAGTTATGTGGTTATGTGGATATGTGGGTATGTGGATATGTGGTTATGTGGATATGTGGATATGTGGATATGTGGTTATGTGGATATGTGGTTATGTGGATATGTGGTTATGTGGATATGTGGATATGTGGCTATGTGGTTATGTGGATATGTGGTTATGTGGTTATGTGGATATGTGGTTATGTGGATATGTGGATATGTGGTTATGTGGATATGTGGATATGTGTATATGTGGTTATGTGGATATGTGTATATGTGGTTATGTGGATATGTGGATATGTGGTTAATGAAGATCTGGACATCTGTTCTAAGGGAGTAAAAGTGAGTGTACAATAAAGGGACAATAGGGCCACCTGCTTAACCCATTGTCAAGTTTGTTGTCACTGATGGCGTATCACCCTGATTTTATGTTTCTTTTATTGATACAGTGGGCTAGGATTTAGCTCAGTTGGTAGAGCACTGTGCTGCAGTCTCTGAGGACCCGAGTTCAATTCCCAGCACCACAAAAATGGGAGACGGATGTGGCAATCCACTCCCAAGGCAATCTCAAAACAGTCAGCCATTGAAAACCCTATGAGGGTTGCTATGAATCAGATACCAACTCAACGGCACCTAACAACAACTAACAACAATTGCCACAGTTGGGATCTTAGATGTGCCCCAAAGCTCATGCATTGAAGGCTTGGCACCCGTGAGTCGGTGTTCAGGGGTGGGGCCTTTGGAGGTGCCTGGGCAGGAGGGCTCTGACCTCATCAATGGATTGACCCCTGCTAGAGTTGTCTCTGGAAGGGCTCGGGGATGGGATTTGCTATGCAGCCAGCTCTCTCTGCTCCCTGGCTGCAGTGAGGGAGCCTCTTTGCTCCACTGCACACTCTTCTCCCTGATGCTCCTCCTCACCATGCACAGGCCCAGGACAACGGAGCCAAGTGACCATGACTAAAACCTCAGAAGCCGTGAATCAAGTCAATCTCTCCCTGTTAAGCTGACTTCCTCAGGTGTTTTGTGACAGCTACAGAAAGCTAGCATGCCTCTCACGATGCAATAGGAAGCACATCACTGCCCAAAATGTTTACCTGGAAGCCATGAAGCCTTTAGGCTTGACTTCCAGTTTACAGGAGATACAGGAAACTGAGGAACAGATTCAGTGACCTATGGGAAAATATGCAGACAAATCCATAGGAAAGGATGTGATCTTTTCCTCCACTCAATGTCATTGAAAAAAAAAAAAAAACAGTTGTGGTAGAGCTGGTGGCACCGTGGCATACATTTATAATCCCAGTCACTCGGGAGGCAGAGGTGTTAGGATTGCATACTTGAGGCCATAGGCAGCCTGTGTAATTTAGTGAGCTCTTGTCTCAAAATAAAAAATAAAAATGGGATGGAGGTGCAGCTCAGTAGTAGAGCACTTGCCTGGCATGTGCAAGGCCCTGGGCTGTAACCTCCAGTACTGTCAGGAAAAAAAAAAAAAAGAATAAAGTATAAAGGAAAAAAGTTGTGTTAGATTAAAAGTTAAAAACAGCCTAAAGAATATAACAAGGTACTTGAGCCTGACTTGGAGATGGCAGCTGCACAGAATATTTGGGGCAACTGGGGAAATGTGAACCTGGACTAGGTATTGTTGTTGTTGTTAGGTGCCGTCGAGTGGAGTCCGACTCATAGCGACCCTCATAGGGTTTTCAATGGCTGACTGTTTTGGGATTGCCTTGGGAGTGGGTTGCCACATCCTTCTCCCATTTTGCGGTGCTGGGAATCGAACTCAGAACCCCAGAGACTGCAGAGCAGTGCTCTACCAACTGAGCTAAATCCCAGCCCGTGAACCTGGACTAGGTATTAGATAAGATGAAAATTCACTGACATGGAGCTGTGAAGCCTAGAAACTGAAGAAGGTGATTATAAAGTAGTGTGTATGGAATAATTTTTTTTCTAGGTGTGCATGTGTATATACAGATAGAAAAGATGCAAATTATATTCAATGAATGCCAATTTCTGGGTGATAGAAATGTGGTGCCTTTATTTGCTTATTTTTGCCTTTTGGAAGGTCGCATAGTAAAGCCTGAGATGATCCTTTTTGAAATTGACAAGTAAAATTATATCTATTTATCCTGTAAAACATTTTGAAACAAATACATAAATGTCTAAGGGAAGCTTTAACATATATCTTCTTTCACACACTTGTCATTTTTTTGTGGTGAGAACACTTAAAATCTACTGTCTTAGTCTTTCAAGAAGACAACTCATTGTTATTAACCCCAGTCACCGCACTGCACAGTGGCTCTCTTGAACCTACTCTCCCTGTCTAAATGAAACTTTGTAACCTTTGACCAGGGTATTGAAAAAGCTCTTTGACCTCTGTCTGGGCAATGATTTGGGAGTATGACCCTAAAAGCACCGGCAACAAGATCAAAAATAGACAAATAGGATGACATCAAACTAAAAGGCTTCTGTACAGCAAAGGAGACAGTCAACTCCACGGTGCCTTTAAATGCAATAATACCACACTATGTTTATATGGTGTTTTATAGTTGTTTAAATCCGTTCACATACATTTCCTCACTTGATCTTAATCACCTCTTTATAAAGTGGAGGGGCAAGTATTAGTACACCTGATTTCTGTGTATGTGGGGTTTAGCTCAGTAGGTAGAATGCTGCTCCATACTTTCTGAGGACCCAGGTTGGATCCTCAGCACTGCAAAAGTGGGAGAAGAACATGGCAGTCCACTGGAAGCATATTTGAAACAAGCAGCCATTGAAAACCCTCTGAGGGTCACTGTGAGTCAGACACAACTTGAGGGCACCTAACAACAGTAGCAAGGTGGCTGAGTGACTCCATTGTTGTCTATTACTATGCCATGAATGTCTTCGTCCAGGCAGTCTGCTATAACAAAATCCAGGAAGGTCATGAATGTGTTTCGCACAGTTCAGGAAGCTGGGAGTCCAAGGTCGTGGCATGGGCAGCCTTGGTGTCTGGTGAGGGCCTGATCCCTGCTTCACACAGGACACCTTCTCACCACGTCCTCACATGGCAGACCAGCTCTTTCAGACCTCTTGTTTACTGACACTAACCCCATTCATAGGGCTGGGGTTTGCCTCAGTTGGTAGAGTGCTGCTCTGCATGTCCTGAGGACCCAGGTTCAACCCCCAGCACCTGAATAACAGGAGAAGGACATGGCAATCCACTCCAGAGGCAATCCCAAAACAATCAGTTGTTGAAAACCCTGTGAGGGTTGCTGCGAGCTGGATCCAACTTGATGGCACCTAACAACAACAACCCCACTCATGAGGCTCCTCCCTCCTGACCTGTCCACCACCCCAATGGCCCCATTGCCTCATATGATCACCTTGGGGTTAGGGTTCCAACATATGAATTTATGGGGGCCATCAACATTCAAACCATAGCAAAAAATTACCCCCAAATGAGAAACCTTCATTATGTCCTGCAAGTCAGGAAGTGAGAAGTGGTAGGACCAGGTAGTTAAGGCTCAGGGTCTTTGATGAAACTCCAGGCAGCACGGTGGCCTTAGCGGCCATCCCCTGAAGGACATGCCAATGGTGACTCGCACAGCTGCTGTCAGGAGGCCTCAACTCCTCACCAGGGGCCTCTCCAGAGGGCTGCTCAGTGTGACTGCGCTTTATGCAGAGCAGGAGCCCTAAGAGAACAAAGGACCACTGAGCTGAAGGGCAGCGTCTTCAGCCCTAACCCGGAAGTGGCACGCCGTCACTTCCGTCACTTCCGCTGTGCTCTCCTGGCCACACACCAGCCCTGGCACAGTGTGGGAAGGGGTCACACAGGGGTCTGGGATGGTTTGGGATCAACATGCAGCTGCCTACCCTGCTCAAGGTCAGACAAGCTGGCAGAATCAGGAATCAAATCCAGCTCTGGAACAGGCTGGAAGATCCCCCAACATACTTTAAAGAACTTTCACTGTTAAGTACAGACGTTTTTTCTTTTCCTGTGACTGTTGTCAGTACAGCATAATGTGGACTTTAATCTGTTTAAGGGCTGGGATTTAGCTCAGTTGGTAGAGCACTGCGCTGCAGTCTCTGAGTTCCCAAGTTCAATTCCCAGCACCCCAAATATGGGAGAAGGACATGGCAATCCACTCCCAAGGCAATCTCGAAACAGTCAGCCATTGAAAACCCTAGGAGGGTCGCTATGAGTTGGATACAGACTGGATGGCACCTAACAACAACAATCTATTTAAAGTGGATACAATATTTCTTAATAAGAGGATAGAGTATTTTTCCCTTTCAGAGCTGGAGATCAAACCCAGGGCCTCTCACCGGCTAAGACAAACTCTCCCTGAGCAACATCCCCGGTCCAGAAATTTCTTTAATGGAGTTTTATACTGTAAAAATAAAACGTACAAAGTTGTCTTATTTATGAGAAAATCGTATGCGAATGTTTAGGATAAGTAGCACAAGAAGCATCTGTTGATCATTTTTAGTTAATGTTTCTGCAACAAAATCATAGGACAAACTGGCTTCCCCAGCATTCACACAGGGCCATTGTGGTAAAAACATTCTAGGGCTTTATTTATTTATTTGCCTATTTATTTTGGCACTAGCTGTGGTCCTTTGATATTTGGTCATTTCGTTTGGAGAGCCTGCCCTGGCTCAGCCCCGTCGACTCTTTCTCTGAACTGGTGGGACCCACAGATCTCCATGTTCTGGGGGACACAAAGTTAGGGCGATCCCCTCAATACTGCTGCAGGCTTCCTGAAGTCCATCTCTTGAAAGATTTGCAACTTCATTTGGCAACTGGTTGGCACTGGATCTTCTCCTGAAGTGTCCACACCAGACAGAGCATCACAGGTGGCTGAGCAGAGGCAGCGGGGCTGGGCGCTGCCGTTGTGGGGAAGGTCTGTGGGGCTCAGGGAGTGTTGGGTTGGAAGAAATGAGTCCCGAGCCTTTCTCTTCCCCCCACTGCTTTGTAACCCCGGGGGATCTGATTCTGCTCCCCACGCCGTGCAGCATTTCCCCTGGAATGACCCTGTAGGCTTAGTGTCCATGCTGTTGCAGGAGCACGCCAGGCCCAGGGTTTCCCTTGGTGCAGAGGGTTGGGACTCGAGCGCCCTGGGGAGGCCTGCTTCCCCCGGCCAGCGATGGGGAGGGTCCCTGCCTGTGGACCTGTGCTCTGGTGTCCCTGGGTGCTGACTGGAGTTCCACACTCTTCCCTTTCGGGGTCCTTCCCTGCATATGTGTTGAGGGTGCTAATGGTGAAATTTGCCTGTCATGTACCCCTGAGTCACTCAGCTACCTTGTTGCTGTTGTTAGGTGCCCTCAAGTTGTGTCTGACTCACAGTGACCCTCATAGGGTTTTCAATGGCTGATTGTTTCAAATATGCTTCGAGCGGACTGCCATGTTCTTCTCCCACTTTAGCAGTGCTGAGGATCCAACCTGGGTCCTCAGAAAGTATGGAGCAGCACTCTACCAACTGAGCTAAACAACCAGCGCTTACCATGTACCCCCGTGTCATGAATCATGGGTTAGAAATGGCTTGGGTTAGAAATGGGTTAGAATGGCTTGGGTTAGAAATCAGGGGGGTGGGGGGTCCACCTGTGGGCTCTGGAGAAACAGAGCCTCCCGCACAGCCCCCTCTCGGGCCTCACCCCAGGAAGGACCTTGGCTCCCACCCTCTGCTCACAGGAGGGAGAGTAGAGCAGGCGGGAATCCGTCACCTAGTCATGTTCGAGTCTCCGCAGAGGAGTGTCTTAGAGCCTCTCAGCCAGGTGGGCTGGGGTGTAGCTCAGTTAGCAGAGTGCTGATCCACACTCTCTGAGGACCCGTGTTCGATCCCCAGCACTGCAAAAATCAGAGAAGGACTTGGCCATCCACTCCCAAAGCAATCCAGAAAACCCCGTGAGGGTCGCTGTGAGTGGGACCGATCTGATGGCACCTAACAACAACAACTCAGGCAGGCAGGGAGCCAGCATGCGCCAGTCACTGGAGGGCTCGCTGGACACTGACGGCTGCCCCCGTGAGCTCCTAGCCGTCATCACTGCCTTCTGTTCTCATAGCAGTAGCGCGAGGGAGGTACACGCGTGGGGAGGTCGCTCCACCTGCACGAGGAGGCTATGCTCATAGGCGACAGGCTGCAGGGCACGGCTGTGAGCCAGGTGCCGATAGCTCCCAAGTCACCTCAGCCCCGTGACAGACGCTTCACCTCTCTGAAGGCAGGAGAACGGGGTTGGGATCTGCCTGTGCTGCAGTTCACCCTGACCAGCTGGTGATTGTCAGCGTAGACCGAAGGTCAGACACCCCTAACGCTGCCTGAGTTTCTCTCTCACCCTAAGGCGGAGGAGGGGTTGGGGAGGGGCTCATTCTCCAGCCGAGGAGCGTGACAGTCAGAGCAATCTGACCTCACCCTGGGTCTCCCTCTGCTCCAGCAGCACCTGGGGAATTTCTGAGAGATGTGTGTTCCTGAAAACACTCTCCAGACACCCCCACCGGGATGTCCCAGATGCAGAGTTGGAACTAGACACACACCATCAGCTCTCTGCAGCAAGAGTGAGAGTGAGTGGGCGCCAGCCCATGGCAGCAGTCAGTTCTGCTGTGAGAGGGTGTGTTAATCACCTTTCTGTTACTGTAACAAAATGCCAGAGGTGATCAACTTACAAAGAGAAAAGGGTTATTTTGACTTATAGTTCAGAGGGTTTAGTCCATGATTGATCGGTCCCTTTGTTTTTGGACCTGTGACGAGGCAGATATTATTGTGGGAATGTAACTCACCTTGTAGCCAGGGAGCAGAAGAGAGAAAGAAGAAGGGGCTGGGGTCCTGTAATCCCCCCCAGTGGCCTAAGGATAGCACACTAAGCTCCATCTCTTGAAGGTTCCACCATCTCCTAATAGTACCACCCCAGGGGCCAAGGCTGTGACATGTGAGCCTTTGGGGGACATTCCAGATCCAAACTACAGCAGGTGGCAGAGGTGGTTCTGAAAGGCAGCATGGCATGCAAAATACTCCATTAAAAACCACAGGGCGGGTTATAAATCCCCACAGGACTTACAGAAATCCAGGGTTAGGGACAGAGCAGTCAAAACCTTTGCTGGAGACACAACAATTAAAATGATGGCAGTTCATATGTGTTCACTGGCCAGGAAACACACATGTGCTTCCGTAACTACATCCGATCCGAGATCACCTTGGAAAAGCCCGGTGCCTTGCCGTGGAAGGGAGCCTGAGTCCTCGCGCCTGGGCTGCGGTGCCGCCACCTGCGGAGGGTACAAGAGGAAGTGAGCAGCAGAGTGGAAAACACAAGGCAGGGCAGTGAGGAAGGGAAGCCAAAGGGGCTGCCGCGCTGCGTGCTGGAGTGGTCAAGGCTGCAGAAGGGAGCCTGAGTCCTCGCGCCTGGGCTGCGGTGCCGCCACCTGCAGAGGGTACAAGAGGAAGAGAGCAGCAGAGTGTAAACACAAGGCAGGGCAGTGAGGAAGGGAAGCCAAAGGGCCTGACGTGCTGCATGCTGTAGTGGTCAAGGCTGCAGCCCGCGTCCCTGTGAGGGCCAGAGGGAGGGCAAGGGTGTCTGGCTCCGGTGTCCTCTTGGCCAGGCTAGGACAAGCCCAGGTGGATGGTGAGGCGTGTTGCTGGGTGGTGCCTGGAGAGGGTCACTAACATTTGAACCAGGACACCGAGTCCCGAGAGGGCTGCCGTCTGTGCGGGCCATGCTGCCCAGGCCTCGCACAGAGCGGGAAGGCAGAGGGACAGCGAGCTCCCTTTTCCCCCTGTCCTCTGCTCGGGCTGCAGCTTCTCCAGGTTCTCAGGCCTCAGAGTTTGGCCTGATGCCAGCTGCCCCCAGATGCTCAGGCTTTTGGACGGAGACGGAATCTCACATCAGCGTCTCTGGTTCCCAGCCGTGGACGGCAGATCCAGGGGCTTCTTGGCCTCCGTAACCGTGTGAGTCAGTTCCCATCCCAAATCTCTCAAACGTCTGCCTGTCGTCCATCTCTGGCTGGTCCAATTTCTCTGGGGATCCGACTGACACCAGGGTTATCTGAAAGGCGCAGAAAGCTGTCCCAGAAGAGGCGGATGGGTGTGTCTCGCTATCCCCGGGGGCACGAGTGTGAGACGTGTCCGCTCCTATTGGCTCCACCTGGCTCCTAAGGGACCAAAGTTTGCATGAGCAAACTGAACTTCACAAGACGCTCAGATTGTTCCCTGATTTATCAGCCAGGCTGGAACGAATTTCTCATTTTCAAACAAGCATCGCAGCAGACTGGCGGTGGCTGCGCCAGGGAAACGGGCCAGCCCAGGAAGTCAGAGCTTCCTGCTGGAGAGCTTTACTCCACGTCCCAGCGCACGGCTGATTGTAAGGCACTTTGTGCAGCGCTTGGCACATGCTAAGGGCCTAATGAGCGGACAGACTCAACAACACTTTTTCCAAGCAGGATCACATAGGCGACCTGCAGCCAGAGGCCGTGGCTAAGGAAACGGCAGGTGAGACGGTGCCCAGGGCTGGGGCAGAGCAGCCAGCGCAGGCAAGCAGACATGCACAGAGGGGAGTGGAGGCTTCTGAAGCATAGCTGGTCTCCTTCAGAGCACAGAGACTCGAAGAGAACGGGTCACACCCACTTAGGGTCTTTTGTAATTATTGTCTAAGCAGAAATGAAACAAAGAATAATAATAAAGTCTAATGAAACTTTATGCTGGGATTTAGCTCAGTTGGTAGAGCGCTGTGCTGCAGTGTCTGAGGTCCCGAGTTCAATTCCCAGCACCGCAAAAATGGGAGCAGGACCTGGCAATCCACTCCGGAGGCAATCCCAAAACAGTCAGGCTTTGAAAACCTTATGAGGGTCGCTATGAGTCGGATATCCACTTGAGGGCACTTAACAACAACAACAATGAAACTTTGGGGCAGATGGTTTAGCTCAGTTGTTGGAGGGCTGCTCTGCACTCTCTGAGGCCCTGGGTTTGATCCCTAGCATGACAAAAGTGGGAGAAGGACCTGGCAGCCCACTCCTGAAACAATTAGCCATTGAAAACCCTATAAATAGCAGAGAAGCCCTGAAACAGTGCCAGGAACGGCACCGTGTTGGGGAGTGTTTCATTCTGTTTTATGTAGTGTTGCTATGAGTCCAACTCTACTTGACAGCACCTAACAACAACAACAATGAAACTTTATTTTATAAGGATATACATATACACAGTGTGATAAAAAAAAATGCAGGGAATCCTTAAATTTTTAAAAATTATGACAGTAAAGGACACATTGCCATTGTTGTTGTTAGGTGTCGTCGAGTTGTGACTGACTCATAGTGACCCTCGTAGGGTTTTCAATGGCTATTTCGGGATTGCCTTGGGAGTGGGTTGCCACATCCTTCTCCCATTTTTGCAGTGCTGGGAATCGAACTCAGGACCTCAGAGACTGCAGAGCAGCGCTCTACCAACTGAGCTAAATCCCAGCCATTACTGCCCCTCAAAATGCTCTTTAGTGTCTTTAGTTTCATCCCCCATTGTGACAACACTTCATGCCATGCGTCACTTCTAGTGCAGCAATTTCTGTCAAATAAGAACATTCTGGCATGTCCTCATCCACCTTACTCATTGGATCTGGCACTGAGTTACTTCTGGCTCTTCCTCAAAGTCAAAATGACCATGCAAGGTAAAGGTTTTGAGTTTATTCAGGACAGCGAGGCACCCAGGACAGCACAACTAAAGACATTCACAAAAGAGGACGTCTCGATTGGCTCCAGAAAGCCACAAGAAAGTGGCTAAGCGCGCTCCAAGCCAAGGGGAGTATTTTGACGGGGATTAGAGGCCATTTGTCTTTTCCGTAATGATTTTTTAAACTTCAACATTTGTCCCTCTATTGACCACACTTTATATATCTACTCTCCGTAAGTTAGCGTTTCCCACTCTCTCGCACTCCCCCAGGCCACGTATGACACCCACAGCATGGATGCAGGCAGGCCGAGCTGGAATATTTAATGGACAAGGTAGCAGCAGACATTGACCACACAAGTTTCTGTGAGGGAACCACAGTATGCCAGTTGTGCAGGCGAGCCATCCGGCCCGAAGGGTGTCTGGTTCACAGGAACACGCACCTCAGCTTGGCGAAACGGCAGCTGTGCAGTGGGGAGGAGAACGGAGGCGCCTTCTGCCTGAAGTGTCCAGGGGATCACCGGAGGCCACGTTTGGGGCTGGTCTGGAGGAAGAGGGAACCTGCAGGGGATGGACAGGCACCTGGTGGAAGGCGGCTCCAAGAGGAAAGTCCTGCTCACAGAGGACTGGGTGACTTTGGTTTGGGCAGTGAGCTTCCGAGGAGGGCCTTCCTACCTCTTGGTATAGGGAAAAATTGAGAGGAAATTGGCAAAAACTCCCAAACTGGGAAAACGGCTTTTGAATATCTGGTTTGTAAATTGGAAATCTAGGGAAAATGAGGGCTGGGATTTAGCTCAGTTGGTAGAGCGCTGCTCTGCAGTCTCTGAGGTCCTGGGTTCAATTCTGAGCACCGCAAAAGTGGGAGAAGGGCCTGGCAATCCACTCCCAAGGCAATCTCGAAACAGCCATTGAAAACCCTTTGAGGGTCGCTATGAGTCAAATACCAACTCGACAGCACCTAACAACAACAAGGGAAAATGAAAGCAACTTGGTTGCACGTTTGTACAAAACCCTTCCTGATTGGACAATTGGACTGAAAGCTGATTGGCTCAGGCCATTCCGTGGGGGAGCTATATAAAGAGCTGCGTTGTGGCAACTTGACCCTTTTAGGCCTTTTGGCACCCCTTTCTGCGCCTTCTCGCCTGTTCCTGCCTGGACCACCAATGAGGAAATGCCTCTCCCACTGCTCTCCCCCCGACCTTTGGTGAGGAAAGAATGCTCTCCCGTCACAATCATCAACAAGGAAAAGAACCTGCTCTCCGTCTGACCACCAACGAAGCAAAAGCTGTCTCCTCCTGACCACCGAGACGACCAACACAGGTGTTTGCCCCTGGAAGGCAAAAACGCCTGAGGCTTTTCCTTTCCCTGTCTCCTCCGGGTCCCAAGGGCCGCAGGAGTCCGCACCCCTCACCTGAGGGTCCCGAATGCATTGTGTTTAGTATCTGTGTGAGCGGCAGCGGGCAGCGCCACGCATCCGAACCTCCAGGCCGGACTGGGAGGTGCGTGCCCCACATAGATTTGGCGCCTGAATGTGGGGCCCAACACTTGGAAGACAATTCCTTGTCAGCTATGAGAACAGGTTTCTTTCGGCTCCTGAAAGGCTGCATCAATGTCCTTTTTCCAGGTCTGCGATTATTGAATCATTAACAGCCCCCATCTGCAACCGTTAATTCTGAGTGCCTTCCCAGTATCATCACACGTAACCCCCCAACAACTGGGCAAGGTGGGTCATGTCACCATCCCCTGTACAGGAAGAAAGCTGAAGGAGGAGCTTAAATAACTTGCCTCAGGTGAGACAGCTCCTGGGTGTCAGATCTGCATTCACATCCCGGGCTGACATTGGCCTCGACTCCCGTCCATCTTGATATAAGGCTTCCCGCACTGTGCTCTGCACCAGGAAGTGGGGGAGCACGTGCAGCAGTCCTAACATTGTCTCTGGATATAGAGTTCTAGGCTGGGGTTCTTGTCTAAAAGCACTTGAGAAATGTTGTGCCACTGCCTTCCCGCCTCCACGGTTCCTGTTGAGAAGTCTGCTGTCATTTGATTGGTTTTCTCCCTAGACCAGCACATTGTGTTTGCTTGAATAAACCATTGCATAAAAGAAAAGATCCCAGTCCCATAGCCCATGACCTTAGATGAGTTGAATTCTTAAGCCTCAGTTTCTCCATATAGAAAATGGAACTGGTAATTGGACCCTACTCAGGATTGGCATGAGAAGGAAGTGACATGGTATACCAAGTGCCTAACCCAGGGCTTGGTGCATAAAGTACTCCATGTCTGTCAAATGCAGGAATGAACACACGCATGCCTACCTGCAAGTGTGAACTGACTAATGGCCCCAGTGCAGGACTCATTCTTCTGTGTGCTGCCAGGGAAAGGTGCTAAGCTGAGAAGCAAAAGCTGCCCTCCAGCCTGGCTCTGCCGCTGAGCCTCTCTAGCCCAGGACCGGCATAATTTGACTTCCCTCTCTCAGCCTCAGTCTCCCCATTTGGACAATAAAGGATTTGGAATAAAAAAAAGTATATGGGGAGTATGTTGTTGAAGAGACACCTTGAAGGTGAAATAATTTAAGTCCTATAAATGCTTTTCATAGAAAAAAGTGGGCAATTATTGCTCCAAAGTTGGGAGAAGTTCACCTTTATTCTCACACTTCCTCGGTGATAAAGGGTCCTGGCACATGCATACCATTAGTTCACTCTCTGTAACTAAGCACACTTGAATCAAGACCTTTGGAAAACGGGGACTCCGGGCTGAGGGTAGGTGCGAGGGGGCTCTACAAAGAACCCTAGGGAAGCACAGGGCACCAGGCCCTTGAGCAAGGAGCAGCCCCCAGGAAGAGGTGTTCTGCGGGCTGTGAGATGTGGAGATCATGCGCCCATATGCGCCTATTCCGCGAGGGGCACAGAAGCCCAGTGAGCAGCACCAGACCCCAAACCCAGCAGGCTCACCATGGCGGAGAACGCTGCTGGAGCCTCACAGGAACTTTCCAAGAGAAAATGTGTAAGAGGCAGGGCGGTTGGTTCCAGTGGGCTCCACCTTGTAACATGAAACACTTTTGGTGGATTTCCCTGATTACACTTTGAACTTGGCCAGTGCTGCTGTCTGTGAGCTCTGTCGATCGCGTTCCACCGCACGTGTTTTCACGCTGTGCTCCTTTTCCACGGGTATTCAGGCCAACCCTGTCTGCATAGACAGATGTGGTTTAATGCAAATCTGAGCCCCAGCGCTGCAGACCAGAAACCAGCTAACAAGCTTACTTGTTGCATAAGCGTCTTTATTCTGAATGCAAAGTAGCCACCTAGTCAGCGGCTCCTGGGCTCTTTTGGGGGAGGCTCCCAGTGGAGGGCTTGATGGCTGTCACACGTAAGGTTTCTAGTTGCCTCCTTTACACAGATGTGGGATTTTCCAGAGCTGGAAATTCCATCCTCAAACGCAGGGCTTTTCTGCTGCCCCAGAACTTTTCTGCTGCCCCAGAACTTTTCAACACTTTAAAGAGGCTTTTTGCAACAGCTTTTCCCAATGCAGGGCATCTTTTGATTTCTTGACTGCTGTTTCCACGTAGAACCAAGTAAAGCAAAATCTTGGAAAATCTCAGTCTTTTCTCCATTTAAGCTCCTGATATTTACAGGCCAGTCTTTGATTTGTGACAGCTCTGTGGGGAGAGACGCACATGGGCTCTTCTACCCTGTGGGGTCTGGGCTGATGTCTGGAATTTAAAACACTCATTGGCCGGCTTCATGCAGCAGGCAGTGACCTGTGGGGTCTGAAACTGAAGGTTTGACAAGGGAGAACCTCTGTAATTAGCAAGAGAAGGCTGGTCTGCATGTATCAGAGATTGCTTTGGCTTTCTGTAAACAGATTCTTCTTATACCTGTTTATGGAACTTGGGTGAGGTTTTGTTTTAATCATGAATTGCTGTTCTTGAAAAGTTTTGTGTAACTGGCAGCAGCTCATTCTCAGCCTGTTTGTATCTACTCTTCACAGTGCTGTTCACCATGATTCGTTGAATATTACTGCTGACTTTTCATTCACTCAATAAATACTTACTGAGTTCTACTATGTGCCTGAAGCCATAGCCCCTTGGGCATCCGATCCCATCAGATCTCAGAAGATAAGCAGGGTTGGGTCTGGTTAATTCTTGAGTAGGAGAACATGTGGGAACACCAGGTGCTGTAGGCTTGGGAGAAGGACACAGCAACCCACTCCTGAAACAATCAGCCATTGAAAACCCTGTGAATAGAAGAGAAACACTGACAGTATTGCCGGGGATGGCATAGTGTCAGGGAGTGTTTTGTTCTGTTGTACATAGGGTCACTATGAGTCAGACCGAGCTCAGCAGCACCTAACAACAACAACAACAACAACAACAACAACAACTGTATGTCAAGAACTGTCTAGCTTATAAGAATTTTGGGAAATATAATGTGCCCACCTTTCCAATAAGTATTTCTTTTGAAAGCTGTAACAAAATATTGTTCAGGGACATAAAAATAGGAAGGGATTTATTAAAGTCAAGTTGCTTTTTAAATATGTAAGTTGATTTTGACTGCAAGGTGAGACTGAGTTCTGATGCATAGTTGTATGAGGATGTGAAAAGTTCACTACTTGAAGACTCAGGAGAAAAGTTACTCTGTGAATTGATAGAAGCTAGACAGAAGATTAAAAAGAAGTGGTTCAAATCTGAGTGCTCACTAATGTCTTCTTATCTTGTACTCTAGGGGGAAAAGGCAAATAAGCATCTTATTAAGTTGTGGGGTGTGCACCTCCCTATCCGGTCCAGATGTTTAGATTAGAGGCATGGCTATGCACACAGATAACTAAACACAACTCACTCGGGACCCTCGGGTGAGGGGTGCGGACTCCTGTGGCCCTTGGGAACCCCTGGAGAAGAGAGAAAGGAAAAGCCTCAGGTGCTTTTGCCTTGTGGGGACCTGAAGCAGCTCTTTATTATCTCTCTCTGCCCTGCTAAGGGCTGAGAGGAACCCAAACAAGTGTTATCAGCCTAAGTGCTACAGCTCTATTGCTGCCTTAGGGGCAGTGGCGGCTCTTCTGCCTCCAGCGCTGGGACCTGAGACTGTCCTCAGCTTCAGCCTCTTGGCCCTGGGTCCAAGAGGCTTTCCTCAGCTTGTTTGTAGTCTGTCTTTCCTTGAGAGCTCTGTCTAGTCATCCTGATCTCAGTGGTCACAAGGAGAGATGCTTCTGTGTTGCTGGTAGAATCCAGAGAAAGTCCTTTCCTTGTCGGTGGTCCGTCTGCGATGGAGTGGCAGAGCAGACTAGCAGCAAGCAACCCCACAGCAGGAAGCCAGCCGCCAGCAGCTTGCAGCATCACCATCCACAGCCTCACATGCAGAATGAGCTGTGTTTATACCTTGGGTAACTGACTTAACTGCCTCAAGATGACAATCAGGTAGGGGTGCAAGGGGCTAGGTGCAACCAATTTAGGAGTGACGTTCAAATAAAGAGTGAAACCAGATGTCACTCCTTGGGCAATCAAGGATCTCCCCAAGGCAAGATAAGGGTTGGATAATTCCCTACATTAAGACTGGGGTCGGTACCTCCTGGACCAATCCACATTGAGAATGGACAAGCACAGGGGCAGGTGGGTTCTGCTGGCCCTTAGGCAGCATATCAGCCAGCATTTCATTACCACACAGTGCCACCCTGGAACCCAACCCCTTAACATCTGGCTCTCTGGGGATACTGCGCATATCAGACCATAGCAGGGGTTTCTGGGACCTCAGGAAAGCTACGTAGGATGCAGGCAGCACTGCCTTGCATGCTGCTAACAAACTTGCCCTCACTTCTCAGCTGCATATGCTCCCTCTTCTCCTCGGGGGACGCCTTCCACCACCCTTGGCGGATGCCCAAAACCGTGGACTATAGCAACCTCTCTAGACACGATGCCTCTTCGTATACGTACGTGCCTGTGACAGTTTAACTTCTAAGTGAAGCAGTCAGAGGTTAACAGCCATAACTAATGATACAGTCAAGCAGCTGAACAATGCACTGTAATAAAACTATTTAAAACTTATGAACTGCTTATTTCTGGAATTTTCCACTTAATATTTTGGACCCCATTTGCCTCAGGTAACTGAAACTGTGAAAAAGTGAAATTTCAGACAAAAGGACCACTGTATTCACAGGAACTTTCTCCTAGCACAAGTAAGCCATCCTCTAAAATGTGTACAAGCAAGTCGCTGGCCACTGGGCTTTGTTCAGCCCTAAGGTGTCCCCCCCACCTGTCCATTCCCCCCAGGGCATGCACACCTTTCCCAGCTCCAGCAGGGAAGGGCTGAAGGAGGACACAGCAGAAGAGTAGCAATGATGCGTGCCCCAGGGGTGGAAAGGAGAGGAAGGATGTCAGGTCACCAGGCTGCCAGGAGCCATTCTGGTCGTCTCCACCCATTCTCCACCTCCCTGGACCCCTTCCCGCCTGCCGTATGGCCAACTCCCGCTCTCACATCGGGATTTCAGAAGCTCCTTCTTCCTGGGCTGCTGTCTCTCCCTCTCCTTCCCGCCACAGCCAAAATTCCCTTTTGTCTTCTTCCCTCGCACCAGCCTGCTGCCAGCCCAGCCTCCACATTAGGAGCACGGCTGGCAGCAAGGACTCAGCCTCCCATTGCTGGTTCTGGGGTCCAACAGATGGGCGCAGCTCCCCCTCCTCAAGCCCTAGTCTTCCTTCTCCCTTCTCAAAAAACACTGAGATTTCTTTCTTTTCTCTCTTCTTTTTTCTGCGGTACTGGGGGTTGAACCCAGGGCCTCTTGCCTGCATGTTCTGCAACTGCTGGACCACTGAGCTGCACCCCCAGCCCATTTTTTTACCTTTTGAGACAGGGTCTCACTAAGTTACTCAGACTGCCTATGGCCTTCTCTTCTCTTTTTTGAGACAAGGCTCTACTCCATAGCCCATGCTGGCCTCGAACTCGCAATCCTCCTGCCTCTGCCTCCTGAGCGAGCTGAGATCACAGACGGGTGCCACCAGACCTGCATCCTGCTTGCCTTCTCCCTGTCTGCATCTGTCATCTTCCCTTTCTGACCACCCTAAATGAGGGTGACACCCCGGGTCCTTTGCCACCTCTTACCTCTTGGTGTGTCTCTGTGTTCATCCCCTCCATCCTCTGGCTTCAGTGACCACAATTCTGTGTCCCCAGATCAAATGACACCAGGTCCATCCACATGGATGTGCCATGGCCCCGTGAGCTGGGATTGTGCAAAGCCAGGGTAAACCTCTTCTTTCCAGCCCCGTCCCCACCCCCTGCCACCTGCTTCTTTTCCGCTGGTGTCAATGTTATTACCAACCTGCGACCTGTGTGCTGAGAGCCTGGCCTCCAGCCTGATCCCTTTCTCTCCCTCATCACCTGTATCCGAAGAACCCGCAAAGCCTGTTTCTGCTCAGCCACTGAAAATTCCTTCCCACCCGTCCCTCCCCCTCTCTTCCCACAGTCACTGCCTAAGCTTAGGCCCAATCAGCTCCCTCAGGCTCCCTGCCTGCAGCCTCCCGCCTCAGAGATCAGCCTCCTCCCTGTCAAAATATTTGCACATCCAGGTTCAATCCTCTCTTTCTCCTGGTGAAACCCTGGAGCCGCTCGCCTCTGCTTGCACAAGGCACCCTGGGTCCTCCAGTGCCACCTGCCTCCCGCCGTCCCCTGCACAGACTTCCAGAGCTTTGCTGCCTCTGGGTTTTGCAAGCACTTCCTCTTTTTTGGAGGCGCTTCGTCCCGCTCTTTCCTTTCTCCCTTGGGCGACCATTCTTGGGAGAATCCAACGAAGATGCCTTGCTCTCCAAGCCCTGGAATTTTCTGGAATTTTCCTGCTGCTGAGGGGCAGCTTCGCTCTGTCCTTGGGGGCTCCACGTCTCAGGGAGGCCCTTGTCGGACTTCATGGCACTGGCTGCTTGACAGGTCTGAAGTCACAGCTAGTCTGGGACCTTTCGGGGGGAGGCAGTATGTCTTATACGTCTTTGCATCTTCACAGACGTGGGGAACCCCAGGAGTCCTGCTGAACCCCAGCTGCTATGTCTCACCAGGCTCTGGTATGATGGAAGCAGCACCCCCACACCCCTCAGGAAGCTGGCAGGGGCCCAGCTTGGAGTGAGCGGTGAATATTGAATATACCATCGACGGCAAAAAGAACCAACAGATCTGTCCTAGAAGTGCAACAAGAGTGCTTCTTGGAAGCAAGGATGGCTGGACTGTGTCTTATGTATTTTGGACATGTCAGGAAGGACCAATTCTGCATGCTTTACCGTGGGCAAGCGGCTTGGATTCCTCCTCTTCACATCAGTGTTATGTGGCTAATGCTGCCTGCCCTGTGGACTTCAGAGGCAGGTGACACTACACACGACAGTGTATGAAAATGCTTCTCAAACTGGGGATTTGCCTTAAAGCAAGATTTATTGCCTTGAGTCTTGCTGTGTCCTACTTTCTGGTTTGGGGCTCGAAGCCACTTTGGGAGAGTTGTGGCTTGGGGGTGGTGGTGGTAATTTTCACCATCCTGAGAACTTTCTGTGTGATCAGGAAAGCACAGCACAGCATAGGACACGCTCCTCCCTTTCCAATGAGTTCTTCTCTCGGTGGCACTTGTTCGCATGCAACAGACCAAGACATAAATGCGGCATCAGGTAGAAAAGGTAAGGCAGAGAGAAAGAAATATCACAGGAAAAGATGGATTCAGAGTCATATTTGTCACCAGTTGTGAAAATTGATGGTGGTGTAGAAAAGTCAGGGGGTGAAGCCACAGTTTCAGCCAAAATACCAAATTCAAACACAATCAAATATTATAATGACACGTGTGAAGAGCTGGAGACAGAAAACCAAAAGGGAATAGCTGTTTTTCTCAAGCTTAAGGAATTGAAGAAAAAATTCAAGCCTCGAGGAGTAATAGTGAAGGATTCTATAGGGAAAATATTAAACAACACAAGAAAAATCAAAAGAAGATGGGAGGGATACACAGTCATTATATAAAAAAGACCAACCATTTTAAGAGGTTGCATATGATCAGGAACCAATGGTACTGAAAGATGAAGTGGAAGCTGCCCTGAAGGAATTGGTGAAATACAAGGCTGCAGGAATTGATGGAATACCAATAGAGATATTTCAACAAACAGATGCAGCACTGGAAGTGCTAACTTGTTTATATGCCAAGAAATTTGGAAAACCACTACCTGTCCAACTGACTGGAAGAGATCATATTTGTGCATATTCCGAAGAAATATAATCCAACTGAATGTGGAAACTATTGAATGATATCATTAATATCACACACAAGCATAATTTTTCTAAAGATCATTCAAAAGACAATGCAGCAGTATATAGACCGAACTGATGGAAAATCAAGTCAGATTCAGAAGAGGGAGTGGAACTAGGGACATCATTGCTGATGCCAGATGGCTATTAGCCAAAACCAGAGAACACCAGAAAGATATCTGTTTATGCATTTCAACTATGCAAAGGCATTTGGCCATGCAGATCATAACAAATTGTGGATAATATTGCAAAGAATGGGAATACCAGAGCCCTTAATTGTACTCATGAGGAATCTGTACATGGACCAAGAGGCAGTTATTGGAACAGAATAAGGAAACACTGCCTGGTTTAACATTGAGAAAGCTGTGTGCCAGGGCTGCATCCTTTCACGTTACCTCTTCAATCTCTACGCTGAGCAAATAATCTGAGATACTGGACTTTATGAAGAAGGTCATGGCGTCAGGAAAAAGATTCATTAACAACCTGCATTATGTAGACACAACTCTGCTTGCTGAAAGTAAAGAGGATTTGAAATATTTCCTGGTATGAAGATCAAGGAACACAGCCTTCAGTATGGATTGTGCTTCAACATCAAGGAAACAAAAATCCTTACAACAAGGTCAGTAGGCAACTTCATGACAAATGGAGAAAAGATTGAGGTTGTCCAAGAGTTTGCTTTACTTGGTTCTACAATCAACACCCACAGAGGCAGCAGTCACGAAATAAAAAGATGCATTGCATTGGGAAAAGCTATTGCAAATGACCTCTTTAAAGTGTTGAAAAGTAAAGATGTCACATTGAAAATGAAGGTGCCAATGAAGGTGCCATGGTATTTTCAGTCACATTATATATTTGTGAAAGCTGGACATTGAGTAAAGGAGACAGAAGAAATGCTGCTTTTGAATGATGGTGCGAGATGTGAATATTGAATATACCATGGACTGCAAAAAGAACCAACAGTTCCGTCCTAGAAGTGCAACAAGAGTGCTCCTTGGAAGCAAGGATGGCTAGAGTGCGTCTTATGTATTTTGGACATGTCAGAAAGGACCAATTCCTGGAGAAAGACATCATGTTTGGGAGAGTTGCAGGTCAATGAAAAAAGGAAGACCATCAATTAAATGGATTGACACAGTGTCTGCAACAATGGACTTAAACATAAATAAGATCGAGTGCCTGGCACAGAATCAGGGTGTGTTTCTTTCTGTTTTACATAGGGTTGCTGTGAGTCGAACCTGTCTAGAGGGCGCCTAACAACAATAATGGTCCATCACTGGCTTGGCGCTATTTTTACCAGCATGGTAATGAGTATTTTTGTAGTTGACTTTGTACTTACCTTCCAAGGAGAAAATCCTTGCAGTTTGAGTGCTGATGTGTGCTTTCTGTAGAATCTCAACAGACTTCTTGTACGTTTGTCTTTCTACAGGTAGTTAGAATCCAGTCCCCTTTCTCTCACCCTGCCCAAGCTTTTACATATAAGGTAAATCCTGTAGCAAGACAAAAGTCTATTAGAAAACGAAATCCTTTTCAATGCTAAGCACAAATCCTCATTAGAAAATGGAATGATTTTAGCAGCTCTGAGGCTGAGAGATCTCGGCAATGACCCCCGAAGCCATTTGAGGATAGAGAGAGCTGCGTCTGTCTGACACGTTGCTGGTACGAGGCACTGGGTGGGACTGTGTGGAAAGTCTGAGTTTGCTCAGGTTGGATGCTGCTCTGGAATTGCCAATGGTTTGAAGCCTGGCTTGTTTTTCTCTGCCTGTTGTCCAGCTTAGGGACCGGCAGGGAGAGTGCGAACTGAGGGTGTGTCCAATTTAAAAGCCAGGATTTCCGGATGAACTAGGAACACTTACTGTTTAACGTCACACTTTCTTGTTTGACTTTTCCATTTGGGAGGCAAACGTTGCCTTGAGAATTTAGGCATCGATGCAGAACCTGAGGAAGGAGTCACAGTGGGGGAGCTGTCAGCCCTTTGGAGCACATGTGTTTCTGATTCTATTAGTCAGTGTGGTCAAGAGTGTCTCTTGCCACATGAGAGGAGAGACTGACAGCTTTAAGACAAAACCGGTGACTTCATATAATAATTGTCCTTCAGTCAAGACCTCAGGTCCTGCCCTGGCTTAGAGTCTCACCTGTAGAAATCAGTGAGGACACATGAGCCAGGCATCACTGTCTATCCCTCACCTTGCTTCCCTAGGGAGTACTCCAGGCAGAAACCAGGGGCAGAAAACAGGTGGGAAGCTGGTGTCCCTCGCTAGAGGACTGTGTCTGTTAAATAACTGGTGTCTATTAAATACAGCCTGCAGCTGTAGCCCTGTGGCTTCAGATCCCGTCAGATCTCGGAAGCTAAGCAGGGTCAGGCCTGGTTAGTACTTGGATGGGAGACTGCCTGGGATCACCAGGTGCTGTAGGCTTGGGAGAAGGACTCGGCAACCCACTCCCAAAAACAATCCGCCATTGAAAACCCTATGAACAGCAGAGAAGCACTGACAATAGTGTTTCCCCTGTTGTACAGAGGGTCGCTATGAGATTAAGGATAAAATCAGGAGGTGGGTCAGAATGTCTATCACTTCCTTTGGTTCTGCAGTACTGGGAAAGGGATCCTGGAAGAACGAGCTGGGGAGAAAGGATGGGTTGTTTGTCTGGATAGCAGCCTGAAAAATGATCCGTCCTCCAGGTGGGGCATAGCAGTTAGGGGCAGTGGGGCAGGTGGTTTTTGTCCTTGACTGGTAGAGCTGGAGGGGTGTCTATTACCCCAGGTAAGGGGAGGTGCATTAGGACCCAGGACGGCAGAACCCTCTGAGCCCCAGGAGAGGCCCACCTGCCACTCTTGGGAAAAGCTATTGAAATGGAGGAGCTGAGATTTAGTTCAGTTGGTAGAGTGCTGCGCTGCAGTCTCTGAGGTCCCAAGTTCGATTCCCAGCTCCATAAAAAATAGAAGGACCTGGCAAACCACTCCCAAGGCAATCGCGAAACAGTCAGCGAGGGTACCAACTGGACGGCATCTAACAGCAACAATTCCAGTGAAATGGAGATGGTAGAGCGCTGCGCTGCAGTCTCTGAGGTCCCGAGTTCGATTTCCAGCTCCATAAAAAATAGGAGAAGGACCTGGCAATCCACTCCCAAGGCAATCCCGAAACAGTCAGCGAGGATATCAACTGGACGGCATCTAACAGCAACAATAACGCTGAAATGGAGACAGACAGGCAGTTAGCAAGGCCTTAATGTTAACAGAGAAGCTGTGGGAGAGTCAAGGGGGCCAGGCAGAGGGTTATGCTGGGCAGAGGATAGGCGTGGGGGAGACTGGTGTGTGGAGTGGGTTTTACAGAAGGAGAGAAGGAATAAAGTTTAAAGATAGAAAAAAAAAAAGCTGAAGGTGGGGAAATTTGCTCCATTCTGTTATGATGGGAATTATCCAAATCCGTTAAGATATTAAAATTAAAGCTTCCATTTTTGGCCGGATGAATCATTGCCCAGTTAGTGCTGGATCCACATGGATTTAATTTTGGAGACCTAGGGGTTTTAAATCAGCCCAGAAGGCAGTTTAAAGGTGTCACATTTCGGGAGTGACTTTCCTGCTCTCATGTTCTTCTTTTTTTTTTGGCAAAATATAATTTTTTTTTTTTTTTTTTGCAGTACTGGAGGTTGAACCCAGAGCTTTGCACTTGCATGCTTTACAAGTGCTGGGCCACTGAGCTGCACCGCCAGCCCATTTTTTTACTTTTTTTTTTGAGACAGGGTCTTGCCAAATTATGCAGACTGCCTCTGATCTCCAGCTTGCGATCCTCCTGCCTCCGCCTCCTGAGCCGCTGGGATTACAGGTGTGCGCCACCACATCCGGCTCAAAATATAACATTTTAAACTTTAATAACTAGCGTAAGAATAAAATTATTTTCCTTTGATGATTTAGTACAGTTATTTATACACTCTGTTTCTTATAATAGATTTTATTAATAATATTAATAATAATTTGTTGTTGTTGTTAGGTGCCGTGGAGTCGGTATCCAACTCATAGCGACCCTCATAGGGTTTTCAATGGCAGTTTCGGGATTGCCTTGGGAGTGGATTGCCAGGTCCTGCTCCCATTTTTGCGGTGCTGGGAATTGAACTCGGGTCCTCAGAGACTACAGCGCAGCGCTCTACCCACTGAGCTAAATCCCAGCCCTAATAATAATAATAGGTTTTATTATTCCTTAAGTCTATAAATATGGCTTTTATTATTTTTTTCTTCCTTCGTTGGTGAAATGTTGGTGGGGTACAGAGTAATACAGCATTGGCTTTTTCCATTATGCAACTATTACATCACTTTTGGTTACACTTTTCTCAACTTACAAAGTTTATGGACTCTTTTGATTAATTTGTGCTAAAACTCATCTGCACATTTGGGTAATGTTCCCCTATTTTTCCCATGTGTTCATGAACTTGCCTCATTTACATTGAGATTATCCCCTCCCTCTTTATCTCTCTCCCTTGATTCTCCTCTCCATCACATCTTCGACAACCTTCTTTTCCCTTTGCTAGTCCCCTCCCTCCTCCTTTCTATTATTTATGTTGTCCCTTCTTCACTAGGTTTAACTGTGCATTTTTATATATCAACTTATGTATATAGGATTTTTTTCTTCCTTTAAGGAAGATTCTGCTCCCACGTATGAGTGAGAACATATGGTATTTCTCTATTTGAGCTTGTGTTTGTTTGCTTAAGATGATGTTCTCCAGTTCCATCCATTTTGCCGCAAATGGCGTTATATCATTATTTTATTGCTGAGTAATATTCCATTGTATATATGTACCTTAATTTTTTATTCATTCTTCTGTTGATGGGCACTTTGGCTGGTTCCATATCCTTGCTACTGTGAAGAGCGCTGCACTGAACATGGAGATGCAGGTGTCTCTGTGGTATGATCACCCATCTCCCTTTGGGTAAATTTCCAGTAGTGGTAGAGCTGGGTTGTACGGCAGTTCTATTTTTAGTTTTCTGAGGCATCTCCATGTTGATTTCCAAAGTGGTTGAACTAATTACAGTCGCACCCACAGTGTAACAAGGCTCCATTTTCCCCACATCCTAGCCGCATTTGTAACTTGCTTTGTTAATCTTGGCCATTCTTCCTGGAGTTAGGTGGAGTCTCAGTGGCTCTCACATTCTGAGGGAAGGTAGGCAGTTCCAAGGGTTAGGTGTCCTGATTCCTCAGACATGGCTAAAAGGGGAAGTAGTCCAAGAAAAAAGCCTCCTAATTCCTGGAAGGGCTGGGATTTAGCTCAGTTGGTAGAGCGCTGCGCTGCAGTCTCTGAGGTCCCGAGTTCAATTCCCAGCACCTCAAAAATGGGAGAAGGGCCTGGCAATCCACTCCCAAGGCAATCCTGAAATAGCCATTGAAAACCCTGTGAGGGTCACTATGAGTCAGATACTAACTCGATGGCACCTACCAACCTACAACAATTCCTGGAAACCTTGGGATCTGCTAGGAGGATGGGAGTTTTGGTCAGGTTTGGTGCCAAGTCTCTGGAATGGGGGGATCCCACCAAGGATCCTGGAAAAGAGGAGGGGGAATGGCTGACTAAAACCAGAGGGGGAAGGGAAGGAGAACAGGTGAGTGTAGGGAAGCCAGATAATTAGAAAATAAAAAAAGATTGTTCACCAACTTGACAGGCAGAGCAGTTTTCCCTAGGGAGATCAGAAGTTGCAGCTGGATCTATTGTGTCCCTGTGGGAGAGAAGGGCTCATGCGCTAAGGCAAAACCCCACTGACCTCAGGGTTTTGGCACCAGAAGACAGGAAAAATCTAGGAGGGGAGAGGGTGGGGGCTGGGAGAATGCAGACACAGACACACAGACACACACAGACACATACAGACACACACACACTCACACACACACACACACACACACACACACACGACATTTGCTGTCCGAACCCCCAACAGGGAATATTTAAATCTATGCTACAAAAGCCAAGTATTTTAAGTACAAAATCTGTCATTTAAGCAATTCTGTTAAAAATGGTTGTAAATCTCCATTGTACTATTGACTACTAAAATTACGATTGTTTGGAAAGAAGATTTTCTGGTACTTCTTTGTTGTTGTTGTTGTTGTTGTTGTTGTTGTTGTTGTTGTTGTTAGGTGCCCTCAAGTCGGTACCTGACTCATAGCAACCCTACGTACAACAGGCGAAACATTGTTGTCAGTGCTTCTCTGTTGTTCATAGTGTTTTCAATGGCAGATTGATTTTTGGGAGTGGGTTGCCTGGTCCTTCTCCCAGTACTTCTTTATAATCATTTAAGTACCAGTAACATGAAGTTTCAACTTGTTGTTGTTGTTGTTGTTGTTGTTAGGTGCCGTCGAGTCGAGTCCGACTCATAGTGACCCTATGTACAGAAGATCGAAACACTTGCCAATTCTGTGCCAGGCAAATGATCTTATTTTCTTAGTAGAAATTAAGTGGTGGTTTGAGGTATGTTTTGCGTGGAGAACAAGCCAAAACACTCTATTTGCTCTTTTAAAAATCCTGAAAATGTATATTATATTAAAATTATCCATATTTTCAAATACTATTGGTAACCTAAGAATACACTGTGTGTGGGTGGGTCATGAAATATACGAGAAGCCCATACTTCCCACCCAATTTTGCTTCAAACCTCACTCTTAAAAAGTAGTCTATTAAAAAAACCCTATAACTATATTTAGTCCAGACTTCCAGAGAATTTTATACACAATGAGACCGTGGTGATTAACCAATTCCTACAACTTCTAACACATGGCGTTCCCATTCACTCTGCTGGCTGTTTATTCTACACCATCACCCTGTTGGTAGGTTACAAAATGGCCTTCCATTTTGGAGTATTATGTGCGCTGATGTCAGTGGCCATCCTGTACTCACTGGGGATGAGGAACCCCGGGCATTGGCTGGAGGGAGGAGGAAGGCCGGCCCTGCCCGCTTTGTATATTGTTTAAAGCTTTGTATATTGTTTAAAGAGAGGAAATGTTTTTTTTTTTATTAGAAATTTTTAATGTACATCATAATGTGATTCATTTTGACATGCTTTTCGTTGTGACAATTTTCATATATGCAATTTGATAAGCATTATTCATATAGGTTACCCCTTACCCTCCTCTATGTTTCCCCCCTCCCCCCCTTCCCATCTAAGTTTCCCATCCAAGTCTTCTCTATCTTTTACTATATAGT
>VMDO01012488.1:0-27875 GCA_007922755.1 Pedetes capensis | reverse complement strand
AAGAGGTGAAATGTTAACGACCTGCTTTTAGTATTTGCATACCATATATATGAACTGAATTATCACGCTGTACCCCATAAATAGGGCTGGGATTTAGCTCAGTTGGTAGAGTGCTGCACTGCAGTCTCTGAGGTCCCAAGTTCAATTCCCAGCACCACAAAAATGGGAGAAGGACCTGGCAATCCGCTCCCAAGGCAATCCCGAAACAGTCAGCCATTGAAAACCCTATGAGGGTCCCTATGAGTCGGATACTGACTTGAGGGCACCTAACAACAACAACAACCCCATAAATAAGTACAATTAAAAAAGACCCCTAGGCATGGAAGAACGACCCTCTTCTTCCCTGTGGGGGTCAGGGGGCAGGGAGCGCCTGCCACCATCTTGCCGCAATGGAAGTAAGAAGGGATTCAGCAAAGCTGACCCGGAGCTCTGCTGTCTTTGACATATTGAATTAACCAACTCTGGAGCCCCCCAATCCCAAGACTTCTTAGAAATACTCCGACAATTTCAACTGCTTTTCATAGGTTTTCTACTGCCTACCGCTGAGAATACTCACCAGTGTGGAAGGGGCCGAGAACAGGATCCGTTACTGCAACTCAGCAGTGGCACAGGGGGACAGGGGTGTTAGCAGAGGGTCTTGTGTTCCAATTTAGCGGAATGACAATGTGGCTGGCCACATCCCACAGAGCAAGGCGAAATTTGTATGCCAACCACATAGAAGAGACAGAATTGCTGGTGGCTGCCGACCAAGAAGTATCAACTTTTTGCTTTGTTTTGTTTGTTTTTACAATCTCTTAATCCAGAGCATGGGCTGGGATTTAGCTCAGTTGGTAGAGCGCTGTGCTGCCGTCTCTGAGGTCCTGAGTTCGATTCCCAGCACCGCAAAAATGGGAGAAGGACCTGGCAACCCACTCCCAAGGCAATCCCGAAACGGTCAGCCATTGAAAACCCTATGAGGGTCGCTATGAGTCGGATACCGACTCGATGGCACCTAACAACAACAACAACAACCCACAGCAGGGCAGCATCACAATCAATATAAACAGAAGTTCAGTACGCGTGTGGAGCTGGCAGGCTGGAGCCAGCTCCTTTGTCATTAGTGTTGGCTCCTGGCTTGTCCCGTAAGATATGACTGGCAGTAAGGTGTGACCTTGAGCTCCAGTCCTGCGCCTGAGGACATTCTGAGCCAGTCCTCCTCTAGAGAACACGTGGAAATAAGGTTCAGAATGAGGTCATGAAGTATCATGGTCCTAACAGTTTACCTTTTTGGGGCCGGCAGGTTTTACAGACATGTGTTTGGATCAACAGATTACACGTGAGGAACTGGCATTAGTCCTGGCGATTGCTGACTACGCTTTTAACGAGTATGTAAAGTGGGATCATTACGCGTTCTGGAATTAACGTTCCCATAGCAATGTCAGCACCGCCTCTGCGCAAGTGGAGCCGCTGGTGGATGGCCGCCGTTCACATCTCAGAGCGTCAGGCCCAGCCAGTGGCTCGGCTGGATTGGGTGTTTTTAGGAATGCCTTCGAATCCCAGTTCCTACTTCTGGGGGGACTCATTGCATTCTAACTCCAGCACAGTCTCAGACTTTGGAATGGTTTAGAACCACAACCTAAAAGTAAGAATGGGAGCAATGGTGACCGCGATGCCAAAGCCCTGCGTGCATCTGGGCACAGAGTGGAGGCGCTTGGATGAGGTGTCCACGGAGAGAGGGGGAAGGAGGCTTGGTGCGCTCACAGGCTGTGACTCAGGCTATGGCGACATTCTCAGCAGAGGCTGTTGGATGGGTGTCACGTGCCGCATCGTGCGAGGTCCTGAGGTTCCGTGCCCGCCTGGGGTACCGCCCCTGGGCTGCCGCTGTCTTTCAAGCCTGTCTTGACTGCGGGACACAGTGAGGGAGTTAGGTGGCTGCAGGACACAGTGAGGGAGAGATAGCAAAGCAAGGCTCACGCTCTGTGCCAGGCAGAGCATGAGCCCAGGCCCGGTGTCCTGCTTCTCCGGAGTGGAGAAACCGGGGTCTGAACTGTGACAAATCACAGCGGGGGGTAGACCAGCCTCCCCTCCCTCTGCAGCCCTGTGTGGCCTGGAATTGTGCATTCTGGTCCCCACGTGGAATTGTTAGGTGCTGTCCAGTCGGCCTGATTCATAGTGAGCCTTGTAGGGTTCTCCCTGGCTGATTGATTGGGATGGCTTTGAGAGTGGATTGCCACAGACTTCTTCCATTTTTGTGGTGGTGGGGATCAAACCCTACTCCTCAGAGAGCGCAGAGCAGCAGTCTACCAACTGAGCCACAGGGTCTGTTTTAGGTTTTAGGCTTTCTATATTTGCTTAGGGCTGGGGTTTAGCTCAGTTGGTAGAGCGCTGCTCTGCATCTCTGGGGTCCCCAGTTCGATTCCCAGCACGACAAAATGGGAGAAGGATGTGGCAACCCACTCCTAAGGCAATCCTGAAATAGTCAGCCATTGAAAACCCCATGAGGGTCGCTATGATTCAGACTTGACTCGACGGCACCTAATAGCAACAACATATTTGCTTATCTTATTTTTAAATTGTTTCTCTTTTACCATCACAATTTTTTAATCTGAGGTTCTTTTTTGCTAAGAGCTGCAGAGTTGGGAGAAGGGCCTGCAGAGTCGGGAGCTGGCCCTTCATGGTCCTCTCTGTTGGCGTGAGCCTTGCAGCTGAGGCGTCCTCACTAACCTGCACTTCGATGAGGCCAGCCCTCGATCCATGCCTCTTGGTGACACACACGTCACCACTCTTCTAGGTACATGCAAGCCCTGTGGAGACACATCTCTTTTTGGCAAAACAAAACTGGTTTTGGACACATACTATTGCAGGCTTTCACGTTAGCGCTCCATGCCATCTATAAACGGCTCCTAATTATAAAGGGCCTCAGAGACGCTGGATCATTTAGAGAGCAAAGCACACTTCAGGACCAGGTCCCCGTGCCTTGAAACCAGCCGAGTAACAGCCCATCTTCTAAACATCACGTTTGCTCTAGAGATCTCTGTCATCCAAACCAGCGGAAGAGGAGTTGGGAAGGAGCACAGGCCTGGAATGCCCTCTCCGATTCCAGTTTCTGGCCACAGGAGCGGGCATACGTGGGAAGATGAAGAGCTAGGCAGATGGGTACCTCTGCCTTCACATTGGCTATCGCTTGGTCTGCAGAGGGAAAGACCAGCTTTGGATACTTCCTGCACACCATCAACTGTCTCCAGAGTGACTCCTTTGGCCTGAGAGGGCGCCACTGTCCCTGGACACTTTCTTGTTATTAGGTGCCGTCAAGTCGGTATCCGACTTATAGCGACCCTATGTACAACAGGTGAAACACTACTGTCAGTGCTTCTCTGCTGCTCATAGGGTTTTCAATGGCAGATTGATTTTTGGGAGTGGGTTGCCAGGTCCTTCTCCCAAGCCTACAGCACCTGGTGTTCCCAGGCGGTCTCCCATCCAAGTACTAACCAGGCCCGATCCTGCTTAGCTTCCGAGATCTGACGGGATCAGACGCCACAGGGCTACGGCTGCCGGCATGGACACTTTCTACCCCACTCTTAATGCCTTTACACCGCTGCTGCCTGTTTCTTCCCACGTTGCCTGGTCTTTGTTTTGGCATCTGTTCTGCAGCCAGGGCATCTCCGTGGGATAACACGGGGGACACCTGTGTGTTTGGGGGTGTGGGTGTTTGTAAATCCCCTGAGGATAAAAGATGCTCTGATAGGTGAAATCCCAGAATTCTGCCTGTGAAACGTCCTCCCGATCCTTCCTGAAGCTGGGTGTGACGCTTTGACTCTACCAGACTCAGAGGGTGACCGTGAGATGTCGGAGCCCCCAGGAGGAAATGCCCATGTGTTTCTAAGTTAGCTTAGCTCATTGGTGACATCATAAGATCACTGTCACCTAGGCAATGGAATGTGTTGCTATGGGGACCGCAGAGCTGTGTGATCGCGTGGTTCCAAACGCTGATGATGGGAATGTTCCCTTTCCTGTGTTCTGCAAGCCAGTGGCAGCATATATGTGGGGGGGCAAGGGTTTTGTTTAGAATATTAGCGTTTAAAGTTGGTTAATGTAAACCTTTGGGAGAGAAATAATTTGTGGCACTCAGATATTGGAAACATGGAAGTTTTTGGAGAAGTATTAGTACTTGTTGTTATTAGGTGCCGTCGAGTCGTGTGCGACTCATAGCAACCCTCATAGGCTTTTCAATGGCTGACTGTTTGGGGATTGCCTTGGGAGTGGATTGCCAGGTCCTTCTCCCATTTTGGGGGTACTGGGAATTGAACTTGGGACCTCAGAGACTGCAGCGCAGCACTCTACCAACTGAGCTAAATCCCAGCCTGTATTAGTACTTAGCTACCTTAAAAGAGGGCTGGGATTTAGCTCAGTTGGTAGAGCGCTGCAGTCTCTGAGGTCCTGAGTTCGATTCCCAGCACCACAAAAATGGGAGAAGGACCTGGCAATCCACTCCCAAGGCAATCCCGAAACAGTCAGCCATTGAAATCCCTATGAGGGTCGCTATGAGTCGGATACCAACTTGACGGCACCTAACAACAACAACCTTAAAAGAAGCCCTTATGTTTTGGAACTCTCATGGGCCTGATGAAGTAGGAGTTTGTTTCACAAAAGACATAAAATGTCTTTGCGAAAGGGAAAGCGGCACCTATGTGTAGGGTGACATGTGTCACACAGAGCCCCAAATTAGAGGCACTGGAGACGGTCTGAGCTCAGACTCCCGTGGTTCACTCTCCCCGCTCCCGAGGATCCTTGACGTTGCACCTCAGGTTACTGCACCCCAAGTTGCGTCCTCCCCCACGCGCTGACCCGTTGGTACCCGTACAGTGTGTGCATGCGAGTGTGTCTGGGTCTACACAGTCGGTTCTTATTGTTCAAGGGAAGCTGTCTTATAAAGTCACTGAAAACTGCAAATTAGCCACCACCGAGATGGTGTGCCAGGGAGACACAGGGCCAGATTCCTGCCAGCCTCTGCTCGCGCTTCCGTCCACCAATCAGCGCAGTGTGGGGCTGTGGGGCTTCCACTGAATGGGTGTCCTTGGCTCACCAACATCAAGCGCGGATAAGCAGCACTGTAAACACCACTGTCACCATCACCGTCACCATCACCATCACCACCATCACTGTCGTCATCATCGTCACTAACCATCACATCATTATCACTGTCACCATCACTATTGCATCTACCACCATCACCATCTCTAACCATCGCATCGATATCACCGTCACCATCACTATCACCATCACCATCACTATTACAACCATCACCATCACCATCACTAATCACCACCATCACCATCTCTAACCATCGCATCGATATCACCGTCACCATCACTCTCACCATCACCATCACTATTACAAACATCACCATCACCATCACCATCACTAATCACCACCATCACCATCTCTAACCATCGCATCACCATCACCATCACCATCACCATCACTAAACATCACCATCACTACCATCACTATCACTATCACATCACTATCACTGTCACCATCACTATTGCATCTACCACCGTCATCATCTCTAACCATCGCATTGCCATCACCATCACCATCACTATTACAACCATCACCATCACCATCACCATCACCATCACCATCACTATTACAACCATCACCAGCACCATCACTAATCACCACCATCACCATCTCTAACCATCGCATCACTATCACCATCACCATCACTATCACCATCACCATCACTATCACTAACCATCACCATTACCGTCACTAATCACCACTGTCACCATCTCTAACCATCGCATGGCTATCACCATCACCATCACTAACCATCACTATCACTATCACATCACTATCACTGTCACCATCACTATCACTAACCATCACCATCACCATCACTAACCATCGCCATCACCACCATATCACTATCACTAACCATCACCATCGCCACCACTATCCCTATCACTGAGCATCACTATCACTAACCATCACATCACTATTACTAACCATCACCATCACCATCATATCACTATCACTAACCATCACTGTCACTAAACATCACTATCACTAACCTTCACTATCACTAACTCTCACCATTACATCACTGTCACTAACCATCACCATCATAATCACTAACCATCACTTCACTATCAATAAACATCACCATCACTATCACCATCTCTGTCACTAACCATCATCACTATCACCATCACATTACTATCACCGTCACTATCAGTATCACCATCACTGTCACTAACCATCACATCACAATCATTGACCATCACATCACCATCACTAAACACCACCATCACTATCACCATCTCTGTCACTAACCATCATCACTATCACCATCACATCACTATCACCGTCACTATCAGTATCACCATCACTGTCAGTAACCATCCCCATCACTACTGCTAACCATCACCCTCACCCTCACCATCACTGTCCCTGTCAGGGCTTGCACCCACATTGTCCCCCACATCATCCGGTCCCCAGTCGGTGGCGCTGTCCTGGGAGGTGGTGGAACTTTGGGAGGCAGGCCTCTGGTGGAGGGAGCTCCCAGGGGATGGGCCCTCGGGGGGGTTTTCCCCTGGACCCAAGCGTCCTCTCCCCCTCTGTTCCTGGCCTGCCATGCCACGGCGATGTCAACCACAGGCCCTGCCACCCCGCCGTCATGCCTACCCTGCTGCCCTCAAGGACTGGCTCTCTGTCCCCCATAAGTGTGTTTGGGTTCCTTTTTCTACTACAGCAAGGACAGCTGACTAACATAATCACTATCACTGTCACCATCACCATCACTAACCATCCCTGTCACTATCACTATCGTTATCAACATCACAACCCTAACCATCACCCTCACTAGCACTAACCATCATCACTATAACCATGGGTGGCCAGCGTTTGGCCTCCTGGGCTGCAATGAGTAAGGAGGGCTGGCCTTGGGCCGCATGTAAAGCCTACACTGTGGTTCCTGCATAAACATAATAAGGGGCCACGAAGAAACATACAATGGCAAAAGAGTCCACGGGGTCGCGCCACCAGCTGTCCTGGGCCGCATGCACCCTGCAGCCTGACTGCCACGAGTTGGCCCTGTAACCATCACCCTCACTATCATCAACCACCACTATCACCATCATGATCACAGCGTGGGTGGCAAGGACCAGAGTCCTTGTCCGTATAGCCTTCAGGTTCCTCATCTACAGAACGAGAATGTTTGTTTGTTGGCGTTCATGATCCCTCAGTGCCTGTACAAATTTCTTTGTTCATTGTGTAA
The DNA here is from genome assembly GCA_007922755.1 of Pedetes capensis. NCBI lineage: Eukaryota > Metazoa > Chordata > Mammalia > Rodentia > Pedetidae > Pedetes > Pedetes capensis. The sequence continues at coordinate 20,614 of VMDO01012488.1, read as the reverse complement.
CTCTGAGAAGGTTTCTGCATGCTGTTTTAGGACCCCTGCTCTGTGCATAAATGTTGAGGAAACAATGTAATACAGATTCTCCATGCTCTTCATTACCAAGTGGACTAGTTTTAGTTAAAGTCTTGTTTTGGAGAAGAATATGTGGATGGCTCATGTTGCTGTTTTGAGTTCCCTTAAGTTGTAAGAACTTTTAATTGTAACAGGAGCATCATGACTCTTAAAAATCCTTTCATAACCTGCGAAAAGCATAGTGATTAGGCAGACTGTTCTTTTCTTTTGTTCTGTGAGTAACAGAAAAGGCATAGATACTGACCACCGCCTTGGAGCATGTGCTGGGTGCTGCGTCCTCTGCCAGAGCCATAGCTGTACCAATTCTGGTCCTTGCAAGACCCCCGCTAGCTGAATGGTAGGTCACCCATCTCCCAGGAGCTGAAACCCAGGCTCAGAGCAGCTAGATGGATCTGAGCCCCTGTTCAAACCCTGGTGTGCCTAATACTAAGATCAAAATTCCTTTTCTTTGGCTTTGTACAGTGTGACGCTCTAAATATGACTTAGATTTGTATTCACATAATTTGGAAATTTTTCACTGCAGTAAAATTATAAGCTGCAGTATAGTTATAGGTTTCTTTTTTAGCACATGGGTAGTAGGGTGGGAATAAAGAAATTGAAGAAGCAAATTCATTTTACGAGGCACTAAAGCATCATCCATCCCTTTTCAGAATCAAATGAGACTTCCAAAAAAAAAGATGTTATTAAAAGAAACTTCCAAATGCAGTTTTTATTTTGGAAGTATTGCTTTTAAACTGGTATACACTATACATCTCTCTCTCCCTCTCTCTCCCTCTCTCTCTCTCTCTCTCTGTCTGTCTGTCTATCTATATATATATATATATATACACACACACACATATGCATATATATGTATATGTACATATATATACACATATTATATATATACATGTATATATAATGTATGTGTGTATTAGTTGCCTTAGGAATCTTCCAGACTGAAAGCACTGTATTTAGCGCATTTGTCAGCGATTTATCCAGTTGCAGTTTGACACCCTGCTGAGCACTGCAAACACATTCCCATGTGTTCATCGGGGAGACCACAGATGCAAACAGGCCATTCCACTCTTAGCTCCTGGGCGCTGTTTTTTCTGACTTCCTGAGCCTCCGCCCACGTGGCCGATCTCCTGGCCAGTGTCCTAGTCAGCCGCATTCCTGAGTCCTGCACCGGTTGCTTCTCCTCCTGTCTCCCCATCACGGCACGAGCGTTCTACCTGACCATGTCACACCATTTGGGCAGCCCGTATTTTGGGAGCCTCTAGTGCACATCAGACACGCTTCTAGGCAGCGAGGATAAGCAAAGAAGCAACAGATTAGAACCCCTGGCTGGGCCTCACAGTCTACGGAAGAGAGGGGAAAGCAAGCAGGATGCCTACATTGAAAATAAGCTCACCGCCGTGGAGGATAAACGCTAGATATCAGAAGTGAGGGGCAGCAGTCAGAACAATTAGGGGAAATTTTAAAAACTGAAACGGTATGAATCTCCAATTACTGTTCTTCAACAGGCTCCTTATGCACAAGAATAAAACCCCAAACTCCTTGCAAAAGCCCATAAAAGCCAAACCCCATCTAAGTCACCACTGCCCTATGACTGCCCTTCGCCCTACCTTGCTTTTACTTAGGAATACGCACCCGGACCTGGTACTGAGCTAGACACAGGGCGCGAGGACAGATGCACCCAGAGGACTTCCGTGCTCCTGCCTCACTGGGTCTGATGGTGGCCAGTCACCTATCCTTCCTGCAGCCCCACGCCACACATAAGGAGCTCAAATGCAGCAAAGGCATTGGCAGTTCACAGGACAGCAGAGCATGTGCCGGGCATTCCCCTGCTGGGCAGCCTCCCCCATTCAGAAACTCGGGGGACCACGCCTCTCCCTTCTCTCTCGCCCGCGTGTTCTGCACTCGCACTGCGGGAAGGATGGGCAGGTGGGAAGACGCACCTGCCCTCAAGTCTGGGCCCAGAAATAACCCTGCTGCTTCCCTCCCATCCCACTGGGGAAGGCAGGCAGGAGGCCACAGCTCAATGCAAAGAGGGCTGGGAAATGCCGCCCCTGGGGGCCTCGCATTCTAGAGCCCCCCTTGTGTGGGCGGGGAGCGCAGGCACCAGTGGTCAGCTAGCCAGGCCTGCCTCGCGTGCCCGACTATGCAATCTAGAATCAGCTCCCTGTGGGAGTATGGCGATTCCACCCAGATTCCAGCAGGGCCACGGGTGGGGTTCAGGCGTGGCCCCTGTGTGTCCTAGGGCCACAGTCAATTCAGACAAAGACCCACCAGCCCAATTAGAATCCAAAATCTTGGTACAGGAACACAGGGAAAAGGCAGGCGCCATTCCTCCTCGGCATCACACCAGCTCAGCCACAGACACACAGATTCCAATCACGACACATGGAGAGGAGCAAAAACAACTCTATCCACATTTGCAGAGACGCTACCTATACATTGCCTTTTGAAGTTGAACTGAATTATGAGGGCAACCACCGTGAACACGTCTTGTAATTGCAGAAGTCAAATGTGACTTCAGGTCACCTTTTTTAATGGTATGTATTGAGTATTACAGTTTTATTTTATTTGTTTGTTTATTCCAGTACTGAGGGGTTGGATCCAGGGCCTTGTGCATACTCTGCAAGTTCTCTACCACGAGGCTGCACCCTCAGCCCATTTTTTACCTTTTATTTTGAGATGGAGTCTCGCTAAGTTACACAGGCTGCCTCTGGCCTTGAACCTACAATCCTCCTGCCTCTGCCTACCGAGGCACTGCGATCACAGGTGTGCACTATGTGCCCAGAGTATTACAATTTTAGTGTTTAAAACGTGTGTACTGTTTTGGGGGCACCGTCTGTATTTTGTGGGTGTCTGAAAACAAGGGCAACAGCCAAAGAGCGGGTATGGGAAAAATATGGAGAGGACTTCCTCGGATAAAAATTCTGAGAAGACCATGAGATTATAAAACCGAAACTGAATCTGTGTGGGGATCAGTGCAGTTATCTAAAAAACAAACAAACAACCCTGGTCTTTCTTTTTATCCAATCTGGAAATAATTATTGATCACCATTTCCTGTAGCCCACACAAAGGATGTAGGAACAAAGGCGATGGATAGTTAATGTGGACTGAGACTATCCGGAAGGAGGCTTTGACAGTGGAATGCGTGAGCAGCCCTAGGTCCCCAGGCCTCTCCAGGAGTGTCAGCTCAGCTGGTGTCTCCTGGACAATTTTACGTGACAGGGCTGGTCAAAGAGGCGGGGCAAAGGCGATGAGGAAAAGTTGTCTCTGGAGAGTCGCTACAAGGTGGTGGGGAGGATAGAACAGAACGCGGTATCCCATCATCTCTGGGAGCACCAGGGCCTCCACAGGTGGGCCTGGAGCAGAGGCGGCCGGCAGGCCCTCCTGGCAAAGGGTGCTGACAAAGCCAGCATCACAGGGGGATCAGGGAGGGCCAGGAAGGGTGCTGGGGACAGAGAAGAGAGTTGACTTCAGACCTGCTTCACCGATCTGTGTGGCACCCTGAGAGGTGGTCGGTAGGGGCTTGGGACTGTGGGCCGAGGCAGGCTGGGCAAGGCTCTTAGTTTGCCAAGGAGCCTGGCTCTCCCCTAGGTGCCATAGGGGCCTCTGGGAGTCCCAGAGCCAAGGAGAGGGTGGCCATTCTAGAAATCAACGCTTCAGGTGAATGGCTGGAGACAGCCAATTGCAGAGAGCCCAGTGTGTGGCCTGGGGAATTTCAGAAGCAGGCAATTCCCTCTGAATGGGTGGAGTTTAGGGCATCCCCTGGGACAGAGGGGGTGCAGAGCAAATGCGGCAGAGGTGACAGAAACTGGGCCCAGTGCTGTGCTTCCCGCATGGAATCGTCAGGAGCCATTGCGGGGGACGAGGGTGATGATCCGCAGAGGAGGCCGCGGTGGCGCGTGGCTTGGCCCGCTCTCCTTCCTCCCCGCTCCCGGCTCCACGCGGTGGCCAGGACCTGCCACTGTGTCTGTCCACCGGTCACAAGAGGAGGCCCAGGGCAGGCTCTGCGGCGACCTCATCCGTGTCAGGGGGCTTCCCACCTCTGCGCTGGGGTCTCCCTCCTGTTACCTGCGTAACTTTCCAGATCGCCCTGCCCAATCACACCCCGCAGAGTCACCCCCAAAAGAGCTAATGGCAATGAACGCACGAGGAGATTGGAAAGGAAGAAGGAAAAAACCAGGTTGCTGAGCAACCCCGCTGCGTCAGCAGAGAGATGCTATTTTTACACGGAGAAGGCGGCTGCCGTGGACTCAGCAGCAAACTCCTAGGAGAGCCAGCATCCTCGTTGGCCTGGGAAACGATGTCCCGAGGACCCGCCGTGAGCCGGGACAGCCTGCAGACAGGCACATCCTCTGCTGGGTGCCGGGGCTCCCGGGGCCACCATCAGGTCTCAGGGCAAACTTGACTCTTTCCGAGAGGACTTCACGTCCATTGAGTTTCTCAGGGGGCCTTGGGCTTTCTCTGTCCAGCACTTGTCAAACCTCGCAAGCAGGCATGTATTTTTGTGACGTTTATAGAACATACCACTACCTGCTGGACTCACGGAGGGCAGAGCAGTTTCCATCCACACTGAACGCCCAGAAGCTTCTCCTGCCTGCTTTGTGGTGGCTCTCGATCAATGCCTGCAGGATGCATTAGTGACTAAAGGGGAAAATGTGACCATAGATGAGTGTCATAGAGGCAGTCCTCATCAAATGTCAACTCTCGTCAAACTGTGGGAAGGAGTGGGATGAGCTCAACATGTTGGGGTTGCTAATGGAACCATGGCTGGGATTTAGCTCAGTTGGTAGAGCGCTGCGCTGCAGCCTCTGAGGTCCCGAGTTCAATTCCCAGCACCACGAAAGTGGGAGAAGGACCTGGCAATCCACTCCCAAGGCAATCCTGAAACAGTCAGCCATTGAAAACCCTATGAGGGTCGCTATGAGTCGGATATGAACTTGACAGCACCTAACAACAACAACAACAACAACAGAAGCATCTCCAACCACAAACACCTGGATTCTGGGGTTGCGACCTGAGCACGTCCCCCTGCTCCCTAACTAGTAGGCTCACCTTCAAACTACAGGAATTACTGATGGCGCCGTTCAGCCAGGTATTGTTCTAGGGCAGGGATCGCCACACTGATACACAGAGTCCTGTCCCCGTGGACTTCACGTGGCAGCAATGGGAGAGAACGTGAGAAGTGAACGCACAGTGGTCAAATGACAGTGGCCAGCAGATGGTGGAGCAGGGGGCAGGTGGGCCACAGCAGGAGGCAGCCTCCTGTGTCCAGCCATGGGTGGTCCAAGATGGCCTTCTGATCAGGTGTCTTTGGGAAGAGACCCCAAGAAGTGAGTGTGGTGTGCAAGCATCTGGAGGAAGAATCTTCTGGAGCTGGGCTGCCGGAGTGGACGCTCACACAAGGGATCAGCACAGGAGCAGAGGATGCTGCACGGAGGCCCGGTCGCGGGAGGCCTCGAAGGCCATGGGGGCCTGTGCTCTCCCCTTGAGTGAGCTGGAAAGGCAGCAGGGCCCTGGAAGCAGCAGTGAGATGCCTGGACCTATTTATGAAGGATGACAGGCAGGTGGGAGGGAGAAGCCAGAGGAAAAACTGGGGTGAGGAGTGGAAATGGCCTGTGTGAGGGCATCCTGGGGTGACAAGGACTCATGTATGGTGGGCAGAGGGTAGTGCCGGATGCCCGTTGGTGGCAGAATCAGTAGGAGCTACTTCTGGGTAGATAGATAGAAAGTGAGAGAGGAGAGTCACAAAAGACTTGGAGATGCTAGCTGAGCTGGAGGGAGAGTGGCAGTCACTGATGGAGCCTTCTGGAAGCTTCTGGATGCTTCTAAGGGCATATTAGAAAGACAGTATCCTTCACCTCAAAGATCAAAGATTGTTGTTTTTGTTAGGTGCTGTCGAGTCAGTATCCGACTCATAGCGACCCTACGTACAGCAGGTGAAACACTATTGTCAGTGCTTCTCTGCTGTTCATAGGGTTTTCAATGGCGGATTGATTTTTGGGAGTGGGTTGCCGGGTCCTTCTCCCAAGCCTACAGTACCTGGTGTTTCCAGGCAGTCTCCCATCCAAGTACTAACCAGGCCCAACCCTGCTTAGCTTCCAAGATCTGACGGGATCGGATGCCATAGGGCTACGGCTGCAGGCAAAGATCACAGAAGGCAAAAGAAACGCACACAGCAGAAGCTCACCTAGGGTGCCCAGGATTTCCAAGTAAGCAGCGCCCTCCCGTCGCCTTCCAAATTGAACATGGCGCTAGAGGCGCGTACTTTTCCAGCAGGTTGTCCTGACCGGTCTCCTCGGGACAAAGGAGGAGGAGAAGTGCCGGAAGCTCGGTCTGTTTGATGGTGTCTGGGCGCGTGGGGGGCAGAGTGGGGACAGGCAAGGGGAGCAAGACAGGAAGCTCAGAGGTCTGGCTTCTGGGCCCCGACCCTCCACAGCATGGTCCCAAGCCCAGGACTCAAAACAGCTCTGGTCGAGATCCTCAGGTCACCAGTCAGCCGGGCTCCTCACGGCCACCACTGCCGCCTTCCCTGGGGCCCTGCCCGGGGGGCGCCTCCACCTGGACCGCCTCCTCTGCTGACCTCCGCATTGCTCCCACCTGCCTCCTCCACACTCTGTGTTGGTTTGTTTCTCTCTTCTTCTCTCTCCGTGGACCCTCTTTCTAGGAGGCTTTGTGCAACCTCAAGTCCTTAAACACACCCCCCACCGCCAGCACGCCCTGTTAGGTTATCACACGGGACTCCCTCCTATCCCAGCTTGTACCCCCAACCGCCAGGAGCCCCAGCCAAATGCCAGCCATTGCTGCTTAACCACTTCCAAACAGGAGACCCGTTCTTCCGCTGGGCGATCCGTTTGATTCATGGACATCTGGGAAGTTGGGTTTGCTTTTCTCTGTTCTTTTGGATTCCAGAACCACAAAAATTGCCCATGCTCGTGTCCAACAGATGGCTACACCCTTCTTGATAGACACCAGAGCTCTTTTTAGTTGTCTCCTCTGTATTTGCATGCTTTTTTGGGCATTTAAAATATTCACTGACTACGCACTGTGGTCTGTGCTTCGGTGACTAACACAGTGGCTGTGTTGTTTGTCCTCAAGCGTCTCACAGTTTAGAGGCGCTTTGGCTTGAATGTGGAGTGAACCCCGAGGCTCTCGTGTTACAGACTCCATTTCCAGCTGATGATGAGCTTTGGGGAAGTGATTGTGTTGTGAGGGCCCTGACCTCATCTTGAATTTATGCGTGGGTAGGGCATAGTCTGATGGCATTATTACGAGGTAGGTATAGGATCTAGGAGGTGGGACCTAATTAGAGGAAGTCAGTTGGTCACTGGGGACGGGCTCTGGAAGGGTGTGTCTTGTCCCCAGCCCCTTTCTTTCTTTCTCTCTCTTTTTCTCTCCCTCTCTCTGCTTCCTGCCACCCCGAGGTGAGCAGCTTGTCCAATTTCTCCTCCCTTCCTTCTCTCTCCTTCTTCTCCCTCTTCCTTCTCCTTCTCCTCTCTCTCTCTGCTTCCTGCCACCCCCAGGTGAGCAGCTTGGCCCACCCTGATGATTTCCACCTCACTGCACGCAGGTCCAAAGTGCTGGAGGGGGCCAGCTATGGGCTGAACCCTTTGACAGCACAAGCCAAAATAAACCCTTCCTCCTTCTGAGTTATTCGTCTCAGGAATCTCATCGCAGAAGTAGAAAAGCTGGCAGACACCAGTAGGGATGGCGAGATTCAGCCTACATGGGCTGAGTATCCCTAATCTGAAATAATTCGGGACTTTGGAGGAGATAATGATACATACTGGGGGTGGGACCCAAGTTAGAACACGAAATTAACTTGTTTCACCTGCGTGTTATACACATGCCTGAAGTTCATTTTATCCAATACTTTAAGGAATTTTGTGCATGAAGCCAAGGCTGTGTGTCGCAGCTGAAGGGCGCGGGGTATCTTTTTTCTCTGGAGGGAGCTGAATAAACCATGTGCTGCCTGCCTGCGTTTCGACTGGGACACACCCCATGAGGTCAGGTGTGGAATCCTCCACCTGTGGCATCATGTCAGCGCTCAAAGCGTCTCAGATTCGGGTTTCAGGTTTTCAGATGAACATGTGGTACCTGTGTTATTTAGGCAAGGAAGAGACCCTGGAACAAGATGAAGAGCCGGCCCCAGGGGTGGGAGGTCAGTAGCTACCTGTGCTCTTGGAGGTTTCCAAAGACACCGTTCTTTCCATCCTAACTACCACCACTGCCCGGCAGGGTGTTGGCTTCAGCCAGGGCTGCACCATCAGGACTTTGTTGTTGTTGTTGTTAGGTGCCATCGAGTCCGTGTCCGACTCATAGCGACCGTACGTAAAACAGACGGAACAGTATTGTCAGTGCTTCTCTGCTATTGATAGGGTTTTCAATGGTGGATTGTTTTGTTGGGATTGGGTTGCCTGGTCCATCTCCCAAACCTACAGCACCTGGTGTTCCCAGGTGGGCTCCCATCCAAGGACTAACCAGGCCCGACCCTGCTTAGCTTCTGAGATCTGATGGGATCGGATGCCACAGTGGTATGGCTGCAGGCATCAGGATTTTGGCAGTTGCAAATTAGAGAGGGTAGGGTGCCCAGGTCCCACCACCTCTGCTGAGTTCCTGAGGCAGATGCTTAGGCAGATGGCCACACCTCAGTCAAAGGGGCAGGGGTGAGGAATCACAGAGTGGTTGGGTGCCCAGAGACAGGGGATAAGGGGTTTAGGGGAGGGGATGCTCCTCCTTAGCCATCCCTGGCAGCTCCTGGAGCCTCCAGCAAGCCCTGATCTCCACCCCCATCTCCACCATCCATCCCCCGACATCTGCCTTCCTGTGGCCTTCCCCTCTTGCCTCTCTGTCTTCTCTTCCAAGGACATAGTGGTCACATGGTCACTGGGCGCCCTACGGCCCATGGCGAGTGATCCTCATCATAGCGCGATTACATTCGCAAGGACCTCCCTTCCAAGTTGCATTCATAGGTATTGGGGGTTAAGAGTTCCACAGATCTCTCGAGGGGACACAAGTTAATCCCCAACAAGTGGACAGCGGAAATTAGGTAGGAAGACCACTTAGTGGCAAATTGGTGCTTCTTGGAGAGCCAGGCTGTTCCTTAGGCCCGCAGCCCTGAGTCCTGGCTCCATGGCAGATCCACCAGGAAGCCTTTTGCCAATGCAGATGTCCACACTCTCCCTGTGTGCGGGGCAGGCTCAGCAGGGCTGGGGAGCCTCTGAGGCTGCAGCGTTGCCCCCACATCTACAGCCAAACAAACACGGGGCAGAGGAGCCTCCCTCAAAGCTACTTGCAAACTGTTTGAAAATCCCCTTTCAAACTATCCTCAAAATGAGAGAAAATCATAAGCCCTCATGGAATCCAACAGGGACACCTTATGAGACCACCGAAGGGGCTCGGATCTACCCACAGGCTTTCACCACTAGCCTTGCAACCTGCTTAAGGATTTCCTCCATGGAAAAGGCGATCTACAGGAAGAGAAACGATGTTGAGGTGTTGGGGGGGGGTTCTATTTCTGTCTAGGACTTGGGGGTCAGGAGATGGTGGGTGAACCTGGAATTCTAGCCAGGTGCTTGGGTGTCCTGGGCCATGCAGAAGTGAGCCCTGTCTCTTGACCCCTGACAGCAGTGCAGAAACTCTTTCAGCAGAGATGAGGATCCAGCGTCACTGTGGGTGACTCACGCCCCCTGTTCCTCCAATGGTCTCCCTTGGAGCCCCCTGAGGCCTTTGCCTTATGATGTTCTAGCTCCTCAGTGAAAAGCAGGGAAGCCCTATGTGCTTGCCAGGGATCCACCGGGAAAGACAGGAAGGTGACGGGGCTTGCTCTGCCTGCCTGGAGGGGGAGGAGTAACTTGCGCCCCCATCTTTCAGGTCCCTGCTAAGGAGGAGGTCAGCAGGGCAGCACTCAACAGCTTCTAGTGAGGCCTGCACAGTGCAGAGTGAAAAGCTGAGGATTTAGGACCTGAGTCAAATAGCTAACGCGATGTTCTGGGGCTGTCGTTGTTCTTAGGTGCTGTCGAGTCGGATCCAGCTCATAGTGTCCCTATGTCCAACAGAACGAAACACTCCCCAACACTGTGCTGTGCCCAGCACTGTGTCAGTGCTTCTCTGCTATTCAGAAGGTCTGATTGTTTTGGGATTGTTTCAGGAGTGGGCTGCCAGGGCCTTCTACCATTTCTGCGATGCTAGGCATCGAACCTAGGGCCTCAGAGTGTGCAGGGCACACTCCACCAACTGAACTAAACCCCAGGCCCAGCAACACGACTCTTTGCTTCCTCTCTATGTATCCAAAACTTTTCCTTCTGCAAAAGACAATGCCTTTAGGTGGTGTGGTGGTGCACACCTGTAATCCCAGCGGCTGGGGAGGCAGAGGCAGGAGGATCGCAACTTCGAGACCAGGGGCAGTCTAAATAACTTAGCTGTCTCATAAAGTAAAAAAATGGGCTGAGGTGCAGCTCAGTGGTCCAGCACTTGCAAAGCATGCAAGCGCGAGGCCCTGGGTTCAACCCCCAGTACCACAAGAAAAAAAAAAAAAGTCAATGCCTCTGACAAACGCCAGGCCACCTCATCATCCCTCCTGCAGGTCATTTCCCAGGATTCACCACCACCCAGCCGGTGGGGAAGGACAGCCGCCCTCAGGCTGGGCCGGGTGAAGTCTGTGGGGCGGTTTGCATTTCATGACAGCACAGAGCCCATAGTGCCTGTGTCAAAGACTCTGAACTGAATCCTGCTGAAGTCTCAGGAAACTGCTCTGCGTGTGTGAGGAGTGAGTGGGTGAAGGAGTGAATGAATGAATGAGGAGTGCATGAATAAATGAATGAGAGAGGGAGTCAGCGAGTGGGTGAATGAGTGAATGAGTTATAGAATGAATGAATCAGCCAGTGGATAAGTGAGCAAATGAATGAGTCAGTGAGTGAGTGAATGAGTCAGTGAATGAATGGATGAGGAGTGCATGAATGAAAGAGAGTGAGCCAGTCAGAGAGTGGATGAATGAGTGAGTGAGAGAATGAATGAATCAGCCAGTGGATAAATGAGCAAATGAATGAGTCAGTGAGTGAATCAATGAGTCAGTGAATGAATGAATGAGCCAGTGAGTGGATAGATGAGCAAAGGAATGAGTCAGTGAATGAACGAATGAGTCAGTGAATTAATGGATCAGGAGAAGTGTATGAATGAATAAGTGAATTAATCACTGAGCGAATGAATGAGTCAGCCAGTGTATAAATGAGCAAGTGAATGAGACAGTGAGTGAATGAATGAGGGAATGGATGAATGAGTGAGTGAATGACTAGATCTGGAAAAGTGTGTGAATGAATGAATAAGTGAATTGATCACTGAGTGAATGAATGAATGAGTCAGCAAGTGGATAAACGAGCAGGAATGAGCCAGTGAGTAAATGAATGAGTGAGTGAATGGATGGATCAGGAGAAATGCAAGAATGAATGAATTATTTAATTGCTGAGTGAATGAATGAATCAGCCAGTGGATAAATGAGCAAATGAATGAGCCAGTGAGTGAATGAATGAGTGAATGAGTGGATGAGGCATAGTGCATGAATAAATGAGTGAATGAATGAGTCAGTGAGTGAATGGATAAATGAGTGGATGGGTGAGTCATTGAGTAAATGAATAACTGAATGAGAACATTAGTGAGGGAATGAACGGATGAGGAGGGGTGCATGAATGAATGAATGAATGAATGAGTCAGTGAGTGAATGAATGACTGAGTGAATGGATGAATGCGTGGATGGCCGAGTCAGTGAGTAAATGATGGCTGAGCGAGAGCATTAATGAATGAGTGATGAGCAAGTGCGTGGGCGTGGGAGGGGCGCGTGAACACAGGAGCGAGGATCCAGCTGCTACTCGGTTCCCTGTCAGGGAAGTTCCTGGGCTTCTGGGTGCAGAGGGGCCTCCGATCTCTCCGTGGTGATTGGCCTGGTGTGGGGGACACATACGTGGTAAAGAAGAATTTCTTAGGCTGCTGTTCATTGCTGGTGAGGACAGGCGAGGTCCGGGAGGTGGCAGTTTGAATGTCTTTCACTGACTCATTCATTTACTCACTGACTGACTCCTGCGGGCAGGACTGGCTTAGAAGTGTCTCAGGAGCCAGGGCCAGTCCCGCAGTTCACTGGATGGCTCGGGGCCTCCCAACCCACATGTTGATCTGAGACACCCTCAGGTGTGCCAGGGGGCCTGGCAGAATGCTGGCTCCTCTCCAGGGGTAACTGGCACCTCTCACCAGGAAGATATGAGAGTGCCGGGGCACAGAGATGCACTGCCCGTAAACGCACACACAGGAAGCAGCTAGTCAGAGAACGCTTTCAAATAAATAACAGTTGGTGCAAAAATTATCTAACCAAGGCTCCCCTCCTAAGTGGTACCCGCGTCCCATATTCCTCAACAGGACAGATTGTAAGATCGTGTATTCCGTAGATCATAATTCTCAAAAGGGCCATATCAACCCCAAAGGGGCAAACATTGTTTTTTTTTTTTTTTTTTTTTTTTTGAGGGATTTTTGTTCATTTATTTGAGACATGGTTTCACTCTGTAGCCCAGGCCATGTGGGAACTGGCTAGGTAGCCCACGTTGGCTTTGAACTTGTCATCCTCCTGCCTCAGCCTCCTGAGATACAGGGGTGCACCCCCACACCCAGCTTCAAAAATTGGCTCTTGAGGGAGGAGCAGAAATCTTAGTTGCTAGTTTATGGCCCTCCAAAGCTCAACCTTACACAACAAAGTCTTCTTTCCTAGTACTGTGCTTAATTCCATTCACTAGACTTTCTTTGGGCTGGGATTTAGCTCAGTTGATAGAGCGCCGCTCTGCAGTCTCTGAGGTCCCAAGTTCGATTCCCAGCACCACAAAAGTGGGAGAAGGACCTGGCAACCCACTCCCAAGGCAATCCCGAAACAGTCAGCCATTGAAAACCCTATGAGGGTCGCTATGAGTTGGACTCGACTGACGGCACCTAACAACAACACAACAACAGACTTTCTTGTGTATCACGTAGCATGGACACTGAGGTCACAGATGGCTCACGGGAGCTAAACAAGAGAAAGATCTCAAAAGGACGGTCCTCGGAAGGCTATGCTTGGGGGGTTTGGACTGATGGGTCCCTGCCATGTTTAGGAGTGTGGTGTCTAATTATGGACTTGCTCAGCCGGAGGTTCGTTATATTTCCTAAATACAGGGCTGATGCTCGCACACCCCCAGCTGGCCAGCGGGTCTCTAACGGTGCTCACTCCCTTCTGGAACTCCAGCTGAGCGTGTATGTGTAGGGAAAAATTGGGAGGAAATTGGCAAAAACTCCCAGACTGGGAAAATGGCATTTGAATATCTGGTTTGTAAGTTATAAATCTAGGGAAAATGAAAGTAACTTGTTTGCACATTTGTACAAAACCCTTCCTGATTGGACAATTGGACTGAAAGCTGATTGGCTCAGGCCATTCCGTGGGCGGACTACATAAAGATCTGCGCTGCGGCAGCTGGACCCTTTTTTGGCACAGCCTTTCTTTGGCACCCTTTCTGCGCCTTCTCACCTGTTCCTGCCCAGACCACCGATGAGGAAGTGCCTCTCCCACTGCTCTCCCCCGAACCTTTGAAGCAGAAAAAATGCTCTCCCGTCGCAATCCTCAACAAGGAGAGGAACCTGCTCTCCGTCTGACCAACGACGAAGCAACTGCTGTCTCCTCCTGACCACCGAGACGACCAACACAGGTGTTTGCCCCTGGAAGGCAAAAGCACCTGAGGCTTTTCCTTTCTCCCGTCTCCTCCCGGGTCCCGAGGGCCGCAGGAGTCTGCGCCCCTCACCCGAGGGTCTCGAGTGAATTGTGTTTAGTATCTGTGTGTGCGGTGGTGCAGCCCGTCTGAACCTCCAGGCCGGACTGGGAGGCGCGTGCCCCACATACAGTTGGCACCCGAACGTGGGGCCCAACATAGTTGGTGCCCGAACAGGGACCCAACAGTATGAACCCGCTTCCTCCTCCAGAATGCTCCCCTCGCCTTTCCTTGTTCTGCCTCTCAGTCTTCCGTGCTTATTTTTATTTTTATTTATTTTATTTTTATTAAAAAAATTTTTTTCTTTTTGGTACTGGGGGTTGAACCCAGGGCCTCGAGCCTGCATGCTCTGCAAGTGCTGGATCACTGAGCTGCACCCCAGCCCATTTTTTTTACTTTTTGAGACAGGGTCTTGCTAAGTTACGCAGACTGCCTCTGGTCTCAAACTTGTGATCCTCCTGCCTCTGCCTCCCGAGCTGCTGGGATTACAGGCGTGCGCCACCGCGCCCGGCTCCCATGCTTACTGAGTGATGTCTCCGTGAGCCTCGCACCACGCAATGCACTTGGAAAGCGAAGCATCAGGGAACCAGGGGAGCAAACTCCTCGCTTGGTGGAGGTGAGGTTCCAGCAGAAGGGAGACAATCCAAAACCTAAAAAAGCGCATGCAAATTACGCAGAATGTTGGGAGGTAATGAGTGCCGGACGTAAAATAGAAAAGTCAGGGCCAGGTGTGGGGGTTGGGAATGCGGGGTGCAGGGGTGGAGCCAGAGAAGAGGGTCAAGGTGGCCTCCTGGAGAGGGTGACTTTGAGCCAGGACGCTAGGAGGTGGCGATGAGACGTGGGGCTGTCTGGCGGAAGAGGGTCCCGCGCCGAGCGAGCAGCCACCGTGAAGACGCTAAGGCGGGGCATCTCCCCGTGTCTCGGAGACCAGCCAGCCAGTGTGGCTGGCGTGGGGTCACTGCCAGGGACGGGAGGTGAGGCCGGGGAGGCAGAGTCTGCGAAGGTCGGTCAGGGGCTGTCGTCAGGTCTGTGTCTGTCCACTGCTTCTCACTGTTCACACTGGACCATCCTGAGGGAGGAGCGACGAGAGGTGACTTCTAGGTAGGAAGCCACACTCCGGCTCACCAGGGTGGAGAAGGATGTGTGCAGGGTGGAGGGACCGCTCGGAAGGCCGGGGTCGGGAACCCAGGGGGACAACGACACCGGCTTGGGATGTTGTTGTTGTTCGGTGCCATTGAGTCGGTATCCGACTCCTAGTGACCCTGTGTACAACAGGCGAAACACTATTGTCAGTGCTTCCCTGCTGTTCATAGGGTTTTCAATGGCTGATTGATTCTTGTGAGTGGGTTGCCAGGTCCTTCTCCCAAGCCTACAGCACCTGGTGTTCCCAGGTGGTCTCCCAGCCAAGTACTAACCAGGCCCGACCCTGCTTAGCTTCTGAGATCTGACAGGATCGGATGCCACAGGGCTATAGCTGCAGGCTGGCTTGGGATACGAAGGTGAAAGTGGAATCGGTGGGAAGCCGTCCCATTCCGCACGTGGCCTGAGATGGACCCCACGTGACTGGATGAGGGATTGGATATGGGTGGGGAAGAAAGAGCCTTCCCAGATTCCCAGATAAAGCTGGGCGTGTTTGGGTCTTAGCCGCTAAGGGCACTGGGAGAAGGAGGCGAGGAAAGCCACTGGCTGAGGGCTGGGGAGCTCTTTCCTCTGTGAAGAGCGCGGCTCCCCAAGGCACAGAGGAGAAGGGAAGATGGAGGGGACAGGCGGATGACGGGAGCGCACCTGCTGTGCATTCTGCATCGCAAAATGGGACGGTTTCAGAGGTTGGGGAGAATTGGGAGCAGAGGACGGAGTCAGGAACAGGGGCATGTGGAGATAGGGCAGAGGAGGTGACAAGTGATCTGAGAACAAGGGGATCTCCTGATGCCACCAGGGACACAGGGAGGGCCAGTGAGCTTGTCCTGACGGCTTCCTCCACAGGTGGAGGTGGTGAGGCAGCGACGGTTGAGTGGGAAGGGGCTCTTAGGGTCCCTACTTCACCCCAATGGTGAGAGAAGGTGGAGAAACCATGATCTTGTTCCAGGGCGTAGGCTCCTCTGACTTTGTACGGGTGTGATTAAAAGATAGGGTGAGAGCCGGGCGCGGTGGCGCACGCCTGTAATCCCAACAGCTCGGGAGGCGGAGGCAGGAGGATCGCAAGTTGGAGACCAGAGGAAGTCTGCATAATTTAGCGAGACCCTGTCTCAAAAAGTAAAAAAATGGGCTGAGAGTGCAGCTCAGTGGTCCAGCACTTGCAGAGCATGCAGGCACGAGGCCCTCGGTTCAACCCTCAGTACCAAAAAAAAAAAAAAAAAGATAAGGGTGAATGTACAAATGGAAAAAATGATTACAGTAAAAGACACATTGTCATTAACCCCGTTTGAAATACTTCCCCCGGCTTTCAGCACCCTGTCCTATCCTTCTCGCCCCTTTCTGAGGGCGTTCTAGAAGTCCTCCTTCACGAGTGTCTTTAGTTTCATCTTCTAGCGTGACAACACTCCACATCACACATCACCTCTGCTAAAGTAGTTTCTGCCAAATAAAAACATGGTGGTGGGTCCTCCTCCACCTTACTCACCAGATCTGGCACTGTGTGACTCGTGGCTCTTCCCCTAAATCAAAATGGCCATGAAAGGTAAGTGTTTTGAATTGATTCAGGACATGGAGACAGCCACAACTGTGTAACTAGACACTCTCGAAAGAGGACTTCTAGAGCTGCTTCAGAAAGTTACAAGAACCATGGGATAACTGTGTCCAAAGCCAGAGGGAGTACTTTGAGGGGAATGAATGGTAATGTGTCTTCTATTGTTTTATATATATATATATATATATATATATGTAAAATTTGGGTACTTGCAGGATTGAACCCAGGTCCTCACCCATACGTTGCAAGTGCTCTTTCTCTGGGCAGCACCCCCCAGCCTACTTTTATTTTTTTAATCTTGAAATATGGTCTTTGTAAAGTACATAGGTGGACTCTGTCCTTGAACCCGCAATCCTCCTGCCTCTGCCTCCCAAGTTGCTGGGATTACAGGTGTGGACCACTGTGCCTGGATGTAATAAATTTTTTAAAAAATTTGAACAGTCATTGTATCTTTTGATCATGCCTCATATCTTTCAATTTGTGAATTCTCTCTTTAGCTGTGTCTAATCTACTGCTATGGAATCCATGCATTGGTTATCGTTTTCCTACTTAAATAATTTATTTGATTTGTTTTTAAATCTCCTGGTCCTTTTAAAATAGTTTCTATACCTTGCTTATGTTTTCATGTTTTTCTGTATTCTTTAAGTATGGTAGATGTTTGTTTGTTTGTTTGTTTATAGTGCTGGGGATTGAACCTAGGACCTTGCACATACTAGGCAAATTGTTATACCATTGAGCTGCATCCCTAGCCACTTTCTTATTTTTTGTTTTAAGATAGTGGGGTCTCACTAAGTTGCACAGACTACCTCTGACCTCAGCTTCATCATTCTCCTGCCTCAGCCTGCCCGGTCACTGGGATTACAGGCATGAGCCACCATGCCAGGATGCATTTATATATTTTAAAATCCTGTAGCTGGTATTTCATTCTGAAGTACTGGAGTAACATTGTCCCCTCACTGCAGTTCCTGCTGACTCGCTGTGCGGGAGCCTGTGCGGGAGACCTTGCTGTGGAGGTTCCCACAGGGGTGAGCAGAAGGCATTTGTCCAGTTGGGATCTTCTTCTCAGTTTCCCAAGTCTTGCTGGTGCTCCTGACCCGACAATGCTTCAAATACTCTTGTTTAGTCTGTGCTGGTAGGGTACATTTGGACCCCAGACCAGGCCTGCCTGTGATTACAGATACTTTTTTTTTTTTTTTTTTTGCGGTACTGCAGGGTGAACCCAGGGCCTCGCGCCTGCACGCTCTGCAAGTGCTGGACCAGTGAGCTGCGCCCCCAGCCCATTTTTTACTTTTTGAGACAGGGTCTCGCTAAGTTACACAGATGGCCTCTGGCCTCGAACTTGCGATCCTCCTGCCTCTGCCTCCCAAGTCGCTGCAATTACAAGCATGTGCCACTGCGCCCGGCTTGATTACAGATTCTTAATGGAGGTATTTTCCCCCTTAAAGAACCAATGCCCAGAGGTCCAAATTCCCCCTGACCGCTGCCTGACCTTGTTTCACTCACACCCTCCCTGGCCATCTTGGGGTCTGCTTTGTGGGATCCGTTCCTCCTCTGCCTTGCCAAAGTGCATACCCAGGTCTGTCTCCTGACCTTCTGCGTGCTCCCCCAACCCACCAGGGCCAGCAAACTTTCCACAGGCCACCCCACCACAGCTGCAGAGCTCAGAGCTGGCTGTCAGCTCTGTGTTCAAGGGCACCTGGAAACATTCACCTAATGCTTTTTTTTTGTTTTGTGGTAAGAGAGCCCATAGACTGTCTACACTGCAATTATTGCCAGAGATGGAAGCTGTTTTGCCTTCCCAGTTTTCTCGGCATAATGCACAGCTGGGCATGTTGTTGTTGTTATTGTTAGGGGCTGTGGAGTCGTGTCCAACTTATAGCGACGCTTATAGGGTTTTCAATGGCTGACTGTTTTGGGATTGCCTCAGGAGTGGGTTGCCAGGTCCTTCTTCCTTTTTTGTGGTACTAGGAATTGAACTTGGGACCTCAGAGACTGCAGAGCAGCGCTCTACCAACTGAGCTAAATCCCAGCCCATTTATTGAGGAGATGAATTGATAAACACACGCATAAAGTAGTATAAAATGATTAAACCCCCATATGTAAACTTAGTTATCTATATAGGTCCTCTCTCTGCCTCTCATCTCTCTCCCCCCACCCCGACTTCCCTCTCTACACGTCCACGCACACGTGTATCTGCATGTACAAGAGCTCAGTCTCAAACAGAACTGTTGTTGTTAGGTGCCGTGGAGTCAGTATGTGACCCATAGGGACCTGATGTACAACAGGTGAAACACTATTGTCAGTGCTTCTCTGCTGCTCATAGGGGTTTTCAATGGCGGATTGATTTTGGGGAGTGGGTTGCCGGGTCTTTCTCCCAAAAGAGAGTAGTAGAGTGCACTTACTCACCTGGCGCTTCCACCTGCCGAAGCAAAGGCAGAGAGGAGGTCACCCCGGGACGACCCAGGTGCTTGGTGAAACCGGACCCGTCATCACCGCACACCGAGGGCTCCGAGGGCTCCGCTTCTACATTTGTGGCCAACCTCGGACCCCGGCCCTGCCTCTCTGCGGCCCCACTGCTTCCTAGTTGGATGACACCTCCTTCTTTGCCACACTCTCCACCCTGTCCTTCCCGAGGTCCCGAGTGGATTTGAAAGGACACAGTCACACGCGTCACATCCAGTCATGCTACGTCTGAAAAGTCACAACATCCACACCTAAAATTGCAGGTTCCCTTGAGGCCGGCTTCTTTGCTTGGTGCGTACTGCCATCTAGTGGCAGACGGCCGCATGGCCTCGCTGTGCAATCGCCGCACAGTTCTGTAATTATCCCCGGGACGACGCGCGGGAAGCTTGTAATTACACACCACGCCTGCGCCCGTCTGCTCCTCCGTGTTTATAGCCTCCCCCTAAATTATTCTTCTGTTGTGGCCAATTATCCTTTAAGCCCCCACAGTGGAAGATGAGTATAATAATCTCCTTCAACAAAGCCTGGTACACTGAAGCTTTCAATTAATCTGATCCATTACTGCAGCTGTGATCAAAGCGAGCTCAGTCCCATTCGAGGGGAGTGCGTTTCTGGGCTCCTCGTTAAGGATGCTTTATGTCCATCCGTCCTGGGAATATCACGACCAAGCAGTTTATGTCAAACAAACCTATGCGATTCAAATGGATTGAAATTATGTGTGCAGGTTGTTTTTAAAAATTGTTGTTAGGTGCTGTGGAGTCGGTATCCGACTCACAGCGACCTGACGGACAACAGGGGAAACACTATCGTCAGTGCTTCTCTGCTGTTCATAGAGTTTTCAATGGCGGATGATTTTGGGGAGTGGGTTGCCTTTGGATGTCTATTAAGTCATAAAACGAGGCTTTGGAAGATGCAAAGTGCCACTAGTGCTCGAAGACCAGGTAACATCAGCCTGCCTCGCTGATGCGCTGGGAGGCAAGTCCACCCTGGCCCACCCAAGGCTGTCCATGCCAGTGTTTAGCAGGATACAGCCGGGGTGATGGCCACAGTGAACCTGGGTAGGTGCAGATGGAGACTTGGCAGTGGCTTGTGGTCCTTGGTGAGCCAGAGGCAGGAGTGCCTCAGATGGGCCCGGCCTGCGTCTGGATTCCTCCAGGTTAGACGAATTTGGTAGCTGCCTTTCATGGTTCCCCTGTGGATGCCGTATTAGGGATTGGTTTTCACTCACTTATTCAAGCAACACCAATATCCTGTGATATCCTGCGATATTTCAATGGCAGATTGATTTTTGGGAGTGGGTTGCTGGGTCCTTCTCCCAAGTCTACAGCACCTGGTGTTCCCAGGCGGTCTCCCATCCAAGGACTAACCAGGCCCGATCCTGCTTAGCTTCCGAGATCTGATGGGAACGGATGCCACAGGGCTACAGCTGCAGGATAAAAAAATTTACTGTAGTTGAACATTTCCAAGGGGAGACTTAATGTGGAAGGTGGAAAAAATAAAGACTACCTGGTCCCAGCTCTGCCCCTACCCAGCTTTGTGATGGTGGGAGGATCCGCCCACACACGCTGGGCACTGTGCTGGGCTCCAGGTCAGGGGGATGAAGATGGCCTTGCAGAGCCACAG
>VMDO01012487.1:0-62007 GCA_007922755.1 Pedetes capensis | reverse complement strand
TTTATTGATCTTGGCCATTCTTACTGGTGTAAGGTGAAATCTCAGCGTTGTTTTGATTTGCATTTCCCTAATGGCTAGGGATATTGAGCACTTTTTCATGTGTTTCATGGCTTTATGGACCTCTTCATTTGAGAACTGTCTACTCAGTTCCTTTGCCCATTTGTGTATTGGGTTGTTTGGTTTTTGGGGTTTTTTTTCCTTGAGTTCTTTATAAATTCTAGTAATTAGACCTTTGTCTGATGTATAGAATGTGAAGATTTTTTTCCCATTCCGTGGGGGTTTCCTTGACTCTGTTAATTGTTTCTTTTAACCATTTTTTACCTTAAACTCTAGACACTTGGATGTGCATATGGGACGCAGTTGACCATTAGGTTATTCAGCAAATATTCATTGAGCACTTGCTATGAACCAGGAAGTAAACTAAGCAATGAAGGATAAAGCAGAAAAGAAGACAGTGTCACCCCTGCCTTCTTGAATCTTAGTATCCAGGAAGAGCACCTGTGAATTGGGGCAGGGAGATGGACGACAAGCAAATAAGCAAAGACAATAATGAGATCAGCAAAACGAATCAGATAATATAGACCCAATAGGAACAGTAACTATGTTGATTGAGAGGAACAGCGACCCAATGGAGAGATGAACACCACACAAGAGAGTGGACAGTGAGAATTTTTGCAGGCTAGGGAGTTGGGAGTCCATGAGAAAAACAATGTGGCCACTCTGTAGCCTGGGACTCTGAGAGGCCACTGAAGACATTGGGCCAAGGATGCCTTGACTCATACTTTACAGTACCTAGAAGGAACTAAAAGGGCTGGGACTTAGCTCAGTTGGTAAAACACTGCTCTGCAGTCTCTGAGGTCCTGGGTTCTATTCCCAGCACCACAAAAATGGAAGAAGGACATGGCAATCCACTCCTGAGGCAATCCCAAAACAACCAGCCATTGAAAACCCTATGAGGGTCACTATGAGTTGGACACAACTCAACAGCACCTAACAACAACAGGAGGAGGAAATAGGTCTAACATTCCATAAATCAACAGGGTAAATGCAAGTGTGCCACAGTTCATTATATGTTTCAAACTAACTAGAAGAGAAACATTTGAAGATTCTCAACATATAGATAGGATAAACGTTTAAGAAGGACAAAATTCTAATTATCTTGATTCCCCCATAAATAAGTACAAATATATATATATATAGATAGATAGATAGATAGATAGATAGATAGATAGATAGATTTAAAATGTTAAGTACAAATATTGTATATAAAATTAAAAAATAGCAATGTTAAAAATAATTTATACTCAGTAGTTCATATCAACTGACTCTCACACACCTGGTGGATTAGCTGATGGAAAATGCCACCTCCATTTCAGAGGGAGACATTGACGCCTAAGGTATTAAATGATTGGCCAAGGTCCCAGGGTTCATGACAGGTAAAGCCAGTGGTTTCCTGGCTCTGAGGTCATTGCT
This sequence comes from Pedetes capensis, assembly GCA_007922755.1. NCBI lineage: Eukaryota > Metazoa > Chordata > Mammalia > Rodentia > Pedetidae > Pedetes > Pedetes capensis. Next base: position 60,534 of record VMDO01012487.1, on the reverse strand, counting down.
CCCGCAGAAGTGTCCCAGGCCTGAGATGTCAGGTGATGGCTGGGTGATCTTTTGGTGGGGTTGCTGTAAGATGAGCCTGTGCCAGCTCCAGGATGTGGGCTGAGCAACATTCTTCTCAGGGCCCCTCCAAGTCTGGATTGTGTGGGCCCAGCCTGTGACTTGTGAACTCTGGTGAGTCTCTCTCTGTGTGGATTTGCTTAATTCTCTGACTCACACATCAGTATAGGTCTCCAGTTCTTCTTCCCCCTGCCCACAATGCTATTCTCTTGCTGCTCCTGGGAAGCCTCATGGGTGACTCTTTCTGGTAGGGCTAAGCATGCAGGTTGCCGAGGAGGGTAGCAGGGAAGATCACCGTGTGGGGCTCCCCCACCCTTGTCCCTCCAGCCAAACCACCTCAGCAGCTTGGCCTAGTTTTCTAATACTCCACAATGGAGATTTATTGCTTTTGCATTGCTTTTCCCAGGCATTCAAAGATTTATTGGTTTTTAAGTGACAGAATCCCAGAATTGCTTAAAAGATCAATCACGTAGTGACTAGAATCTAATATTCAGCTCTGACTTGAACACGCCGAACCTTCTTCCCCTGCGCCCCACCTGTCATGCTGATGTATCTGCAGTAACCTTCATATGAAAGTAACTTGGCCGTGAATTAATCACTCATAATGCAGTCCCTGAAGGGAGGTTGGGGACAGAGTCCTGGATTTTATGGACGCCCCCCCTCCCAGGCTCAGAAGACCTCCTTGGAGGTGTCCTTTGCCCCCCTTCTCTTCTCTCCCATCCAATCAGTCACCTAGACTGTCTACTTGACTTCAGAATCAGCCTTGGGCTGAGCTGCTGCTTCTCCCCAATAGCCACTCCCCAGCCCCACTCCCCTGACCTGCAGGGTGTCCTTGCTGATCTGCCTGGTGTAAGCCTCTCTTCCTTCCATCCCTCCCCCTCTGAAGCACTGGAGTGGTCATTTGGAAGCACAAATTGGATCAAGTTAACTTCCCTGCTTAAAATTCTTAAATGGGTCACTGGTTTTCTACTGCATTAAGTTCAAGCTTCTTAGCATGGAATTCAGGGCCCATCAGCGTTTGGCCTTAACCTTATTTCTGGTTTCATTTAAATTCACTCTGCCCCTTTACCAGATCTTAATCAACATTGACCTATGTAATTTCTTCATGGTTCATTCCTAAGTTTTTAATTGTCTTACACTGATATATTTGTATGTTTTATTCTTTTGTTTATTGGGTTTGTTTTATTGTTTTATATTTCCTTTACTATGCTCCAAGAAGTCTTCCACTGTTGGATCTTCTTTACAGGGGACAGTGTCTAGCCTTCAGTAGGTCCTCAAGCACTAACAACAACAAGAAAAACTACTTAATAAAGTATGTTGATTAGTCAACAAATCTGTTTTGCCAACCTGACAGATAGAGATGCATGTCGCAGATCTGTCTTCAGCTACCTCCTGTTCTGTATTTGAGTGCTAGCTGATAGGTCTTTCTATAATAACAAAAATACCCTGTATTTTTGTGGTGTCCAGTATGGTTGCCACTGGCCACACATAGCTATTGAGCATATGATATATGGCTAGCACAAATGAGGAACTGATTTTTATTTTAGCTACCTTAAATTTTAGGAGTTACTTGTAGCCAGTGACTACCATTTGGGTGTTATGTTATTTTATTTTTTATTAACATATATTAAGTGTATATATTATCACATTTGCTGGGATTTAGCTCAGTTGATAGGGCACTGTTGTGCAGTCTCTGAGGTCCTGAGTTCAATTCCCAGCACCACAGAAGTGGGAGAATGATGTGGCAATCCATTCCCAAGGCAATCCTGAAACATCCATTGAAAACCCTCTGAGGGTTGCTATGAGTTGGAAACTACTCGATGGCACCTAACAACAACAACAACAGCAACAACAACATTATTAGGATTCAGTGTGATATTTCAGCACACCCATAAATGGAAACTGATTAAATATAACCTCCCTTTATCTACCCCTCCCAATACTTTCCAACCTCTAGCTATCACTATTCTGTATTCAAGGTTACTTTTTTCAGTTTTATATATAAGAGAGAACATGCAGTACTTGTCTCTACAGGTCTAATTTACTTCACTTAACATCCTCCATCCTCATCCATTTTGCTGCAATTAACAGGATTTCATTCTTCTTTATGGATGAATAATACTCCTTTGTTTATATATGCCCATTTTCTTTACTTATCAGTTAATGGGCACCTAGGCTGATTACATATCTTAGCTATTGTAAACAGTGCCACAGTAAACATGGATGTATAGGTATCTCTATGGCATGCTGATTTCATTTCCTTTGGATATGTACCCAGAAGTGGGATAGCTAGATAATGCAGTAAATCTACTTTTAATTTTTTGAGGAACTTCCAAATTGTTTTCTACAGTGGATGTCCTAATTTACATTCCCAAGAACATTGTATGGAGTGCCTTTTCCTCCACATCTTCACCAGTATTTCTTATGTTTTTTTGTTAATAGCCATTCTAAATGGGGTGAGATGATACTTTGTTATGGTTTTGATTTGCATTTCCCTATGGCTAATGATACTGAGCATTTTTTTCATACATTAACTGGCCAATTGTCTTTCACCTTTTGAGAAGGATGTGACTACTCTTTTGGATGGTTCAAGTTCATAAGGGAAAACAATTAGGAAAAAGAAAAATGTGACAATTTTCTGTGTGCTTGGTCAAAGATTTTCATGAGAGTTCAGTGCAGAGGCATCCATCATGAGCCTGGTGAGCTCAACAGCTGTGAGGGCTTCCTGGAGGAAGTGTTGCTCAAGCTGAGACCTGTGGATTGAAGGAGACTTAATGAAGGAGGGAGGAGTGTGACTAAGAAGGAGGAAGTGTCACATACAAGGTCCCAGGCAGAAGAAGCCCACAGTGTGTTCCAGAAGCCACAAATAGCACAGTGGGCAGAGCAGACGGATGAGGAGGGAAGCAAGTAGTAGCAGGCATGGGCTCAGTCAGAAAGGTCTTCACTCTGGGTTTGGACTTTGCCTTGAGTGTGTGGGGAACATTTGGCTGGTATTTGTCCTTCTATCACTGATCAGGCTTCTGCTTATATCATTCTCTCTGCCAAGCATGCAATTTGTCCTATCTCCAGCATTCACTTCAAATTTGCCATGTCCAGGGCCATCTCCATTTTGATACAGAATGCATCAGTTCTTCTGGGCTCTCTCAGCCTTGCCCCCACCTTCTGTCATGGACTTGTATATTTGGTGTCTGTGTCAGTGACCTTGGCTCCTTTTAGGCAGGGTCTGGGGCCCAGAGACAACCTGAAACCTGAGACCTCTGTACACTTCTTGCCACGTCGAACTTCCCAGTAGGATAGAGTGGGTCAGGAAAGGCTCCTAGAATCAGGCCCAACCTTATCCAGTGGCCCCAGGGGTGGTCTGAACCAGGTACTTACTTTCCATGAACCTTAGGTTGCTTGTTGGTAAATAGGAATGTCCACATCACAGATTTTTTTGAAGGTTAAATAAGATAGAATGTGAAGTAAAACTGGTAGTTAGCTGCAGCAATGTGCTCTTTGGGCTTGGGCAAACTGTTGAGGCAGGGAGTGGCTCCCAGCTCCTGATGCCCATGGGCAGGATGCCCTGGGTCCTGCTGTAAATCAATGCCTATTTGCTGAATTCACCCTAACACTCATGGGAGATCCACTACATGTGAAATGTTTGTTGGTGTGTGATACATCTGGGAACCTGCAGCTATAGCCAGGGGAGACAAATTCATCAAAACAATATTCCCTTAAAAATGGATCCCCAAGCTGGACACAGAGGTGCACATCTATAATCCCAGTGACTCGGGAGGCAGAGGCAGGAAGATAACAGGTTTGAAGCCAGAGGCATGCTGTATAACTTGGTGAGGTCTCAAGGTAAAAATATAAAAAGGGGGCCATACAGCTCAGTGGTAGAGCACTTGCAAAATATGTGTGAGGCCCTGGGTTCAGCATCCTGGTCCCACAAGAAAGGATCCCAAAACTTGAGCACCTTTCCAAAAGACAAAACAAAATCAAGCACAAGGCTAGAATGTATTTCAACTCCTTCGGAACTGGCAAGCCCAGGGCTGAGAGCAATACCCTCCAGAGGAATGGTATTTGTTCAGATGGGAAATGAAGGTGACTGAAGGTAGAATAGCTGTGATGATGAGAAAAAACTTTCTGGAGGTCAGAGGACCTGCCCTAGTGATGACTTCTCAGTAAAGTGTGACTCCCAGGCTTGTGGCCTGGTTAATGGGACGCAAGATGGTGCCATTCCCTGAGCCAAGAAGCACAGAAGGAAGGAAAAGCCTCGGAGAACTCTTTAACCCGGAGAGGCCAATGGCAGTGAAGTGGTCTGGGAACTGACGTTTGGAATTAAGAAGCGACTAACTGAGCAAGGACAGACTGGGACCTGACATGTGGTCCAAGTGAGTCCCGGGGACCTCTGAGCGACCACTTATAAGGTTGGTGGGGATTTTTGACCTGTTTTCTTGGGCTTTTGGAGGTGTGGTACACAGGGCATGGCAGCTCCAGCTTTGTGGGATCGTAGGTCCAACAGACCGAACACTAGAAGTCACTGTACCCTGGTAAATGGCTTCCAAAGGTCATGGCAAGTTCTTTTCATTCCCTGATGAGAATCCACGCTCCTGTCACATTTGACAGGTGCAGCTAGTTTGGACTGTAGATGCTGAAATGCATAGTGATTAGCTACAGTATATAGTGGAGAGCCAGACAACTTTTAAAGAAAGCAGAAACTTGACTGGGAAGAAAAGCAAATGGTTGCCAAATTTCCTCCAGGACTCCTTTAATAACTGTGAAGCCTTAAGTGAGAGTGCATGAAACAAGAGTGCTGGTCTGTGGTGCTGCAGCGAGCAAAATTGGAATCATTGCCATCTGACTTTCAGGCACCAGCACATAATGGTGTCCAATTAAGAGGAAGAAATGAGAATTTAGAGCATTTACTAACACGGGACAGCCTGAGGAGTTTGTGAGTCCCTGTCCACATGAGAAGAGATGAGAAACTGCAATTACATTAAGACACTCATTCTCTGAACTTCATTTGATTTTGCTTTGTTCCCCAGTTCTCTGGGCCACATTTGTTGGAACCTAAAAATGAGGAGGGCTATGTGTCCCATATTGGAGGGAGCAGGTGGGGGACATATGCAGTATTTTCATCTAACCCAAGAAAAGATTTAACTCTATAAGTAATTAATACTACTTGTTGTTGTTGTTGTTATGTGCTGTTGGGTCAGTGTCCGATTCATAGTGACCCTACGTACAACAGGCAAAATAGTATTATTAGGACTTCTCTGCTATTCATAGGGTTTTCAATGGCTGATTGTTTTTTTGCAAGTGGGTTGCTGGGTTATTCTTGCAAGCCTACAGCATCTGGTGTTCCCAAGTGGTCTCCCATCCAAGTATTAACCAGGCCCAACCCTGCTTAGCTTCTGAGATCTGACAGGATCGACACCACAGCGGTAAAGCTGCAGACATACTACTACTTGAAGCCATGCATAAAAGCATACTAGGACTGTGTCAACCAATTGAGAAATACAAAAAGACAGACACAAGAAGAAGCAACCCAAACTAAGGAATAATGGAACAGCTACTTCTGTACAGCTCTTCCCCATGAGGCCATCCCACAGTTTGAACACAATGACTATGGGGACACATCATTTTAATTAAGTGGGCATGTAACTAGTACTCATGTAACCACCCAGATAGACAAGGGTCAGTCTAGTGATATAGCACAGAGCTGCAATCAGAAAGACTATTCAGTCTTCCTACAAAAACAAATAAACCAAAAGGCTAATCACATGAGATGACAGATATGTTCATTTTCTTCATTATCTCGACTTTTTTACTAGCTATCATCTATCTAACCACTACTTTTGTGCCATATATCTTACATATGTATAATACAAGCATTATTAAAAAAAAAAAAACATTGTTCAGGAAAACAAAAGGGAAGAAGAGTGACACCCAAATAATATGGGTGGGTTAGCCGTCACTTCAGCTGACCCAAATTGCATTGCAGGTGCCCTTTTATAAGCCACCACTGCCCTCCTGCAGCCCAGCAACCCAGCTTACCAAGAACTGGCGCCAGTGTGTGTATTCTGGATTCTATTACTTAGGCTCAAACCAAGGAGGAAAAACAGGTGTTTGGGGAAGAATATTTTAAACAGAGCAGTCGACGGAACATGAAGAACGAGAGTTTCTATTTTGGACTGTCTGCCATCTGGAGAGATGGAGACAGAGACCGTTACTGGCATGAGGGAGGGGAGAGTGTGGTTGTCATGTTCACCTCCTACCACAGGGACTATTTAAATTCTGAAAGTCTGCAGTGCTGGAGAAGCATCTGAGAAGGGGGGGTTAGATTTGGGAATCATTAACATCCAGGTGGTATTTGAAGCCTGGAGGAGCGGATGACCTCATTCAAGGAGAGGAGGAGAATGGAAGAGATGAGAAACAGGACAGACCTCTGTGTTGACACGCCATCAAGGAACCACATAAGAGATGGACAAGGACTGTCTGAAGAAGTAAAACCAGGGCAACATAATTTCATTTTAACTTTTCTTTTAAAACAAGAAAGTCAAAGGAACAATGGTTTAAGAAAAGAAATGGTCAGTATTTTGTTCCTATTTTTTCCCAATATTTCCAAACAGCTCTTCTAATAGAAAATAAGAAAGACATATAAGTTGATCCAGGACTATAGGAGAAAAAAGATGATGATGTTAACCAACGTGCTTGAAAATGCACCATCTGGCATAGGCTTACTTAAAAAAGAATGAAAATAGATATGCAGATATTTGGCCCCAGAGAACTACAATGCTGTTGAAGAATCTGTGTAGAGGACACAAAGAAGGCATAGGCTGGAAAGATAGGAAGCGGTGTCCAGAGGATAAGATGTTCAAAGGTAAGGTGTCAGGAACAGAACTCTTCTTTGGGATCATATGACTGAGTGTGAGCACATTGACAGCAATGGTAGACAGACAGATGGTAGTGAATTCAAGGTGAAAGCCATCAGAACCAAGTAAGTCAAGGAACAAGAGGCATATAAAGGATGGAAGGGCTATCTAAGTAGATGAAGAATTGTAAAATGTTAACCCTCCCACCCCTTGAGAGAACTGGTGAAACCCTTTGAAAAAACAACTGTGACTCTGCAAGGTGCCTTCTCCTGGTTCGCACTTTTTCTCCAACTTTTTTTCCTGCTGACTTCTACTTCTCACACTGTTCAGGGTCCCATGATAGTCTGCATCTCTATTTTGTCTCAGATCTTGAACAGCTGATAACTGATGGCTTTCAGTCTCTGTCTTTAGCCACTCAAAGGTCAGACTTTCAAGTTTGCCTCCATCAAGTGCATTTCTATAGCCTGATCTATTGATGTTCTTCTGAGCTAGCTTATGGATTTGTGCCATGTTAGAATCCAAGGAGGTTTGCTCTTATCCAAAAAGTATTCTGCACAATGACTGCTTCAGCTGCCTGGGGCTACTCAGAGAGTTGCCTCCTCTTAGCAGCAGTAGGAGAGGTGATCCTGAAAGCCTTGGATTTTTGGTAGTAAAGAACAACTTAAAGATTAGAGTCTATACCAATAGGAAGAATAAATTTGGCTTACTCTCAAAATACAACCAACCCTTTTCTGTTTATGGCTGCTTAGGGTTTCCTGCTTCATTAACGCATTTCTACATAGGTATGGGCTTGCTAAGCAACTTACAAAGATTACAAACATATGAAATAAGTATTCATTTTTAGGGTGGGAAGTAGCAGCCCCAGTAACACAAGAAAGATTCAAAGGCAAGACTTTAGAGCTAAAGACTTTAGAGCTAAACTGTGTAATACTGTAGGCACTAACTACACATGGCTATTTAAATTAATTAAAATTAAAGAAATTAAAACTTCAGTTCATTAGTTGCACTAGTCACATTTCTAGTACTCAATACCCATATTTATCTTGTGGCTACCATAGTGGACATTTCCAACATACTAGAAAATTCTATTTCATTGTATTGCTCTAAGCCCTTGAAGGGCTAAGAAAAAGGGATCAAACCACATGTTTGGTTTCAGAGAAGTTATTAATGCAGGCACTAGGGACAGAGGTGGCTGGGATTTAGCTCAGTTGGTAGAGCGCTGCTCTGCAGTCTCTGAGGTCCTGAGTTCAATTCCCAGCACCACAAAAATGGGAGAAGGATGTGGCAATCCACTTCCCAGGCAATCCCGAAACAATTAGCCATTGAAAATCCTATGAGGGTCACTATGAGTCGGACACGACTCTACAGCACCTAACAACCACAAAGGCAGAGGTAAAGGCCAGGAGTCCTCTCAAGAGAAATGTAATGGAGGCTTAGACATAGGTATAAAATGTAAGTCCCCAAAGAGTGAGACCTATGTCTGCCTCATTTGCTGCTGAGATTATGAACTACTGAACTAGATATCCAAAACTCCACTGTATCAACCTCCCTGGGGATAAAATATGGGAAATGGTATAATTCAAGGTTTTCAAGGTTTAGTGAACATCATAGTCAACATGCAGCTAGTCTGTATGCATATTCTCACCCATCCCTGGGGAGTAGAAGAAAGGACAGAGAAGCTGTACTTTGAACAGGTGATGCTGATCCTGCTGGTCTTAGACCATATTTAAGTATTACTGGTTTGGTCTGTAGCTGTCCTCAGGTATAGAGAAAGGAATCTATACAGGTAACCAGGTAGGTTCCTCTATGGTGCCAATATCTGCTCATTACCATGACACAGGTCAGCAATTATGCTGCATTTTACTAGGGTGCGGGCTCTGTTGGTTTTATAATTTTTGGAATTCCTGTGTCTCAGCTATGTGTTTCAGCATGAGGATAACCATTTTGAGCTCATAAGAGTTGAACTAAAATCTCTGCTAGCTTATTCTGCTATGCGTGTCCACATGGGGGCCAAAAAACCCTCTATTTTCTTATGATGATGACAATGACTGGTACCTGAAATAATTCATGTTGTTGAATGTGTCATTGCATGCTGATAAGATATCTAAATACATCACTTATATGCAGATGTTGGAGTGTAGGTAGAAGATGGATGTTTGCTAAAGCTGAACATCAGAATCTGAACAAATCTGTATTCTTTTGTGGAAGGCTAGAGCAGCCTGAGAGAAACAAATCCATTTCCAAGTTTCACTCTATAAAAAGTTCTATATTTTCTTAGATCAGACAAAATATATTGAGTGCCAAAATGCTGCAGCAATATGGGCGCGTCACTCAGCTGGATTGGAATCTGTATGCATTGTCCCCCCGGGCCAGTTTTGATTATGTTCTTTTTCCTTTTATTGCAGTCAGCAAATCTGAATTTGCTATTGTGGGGAGAGAAGGAAGAAGAGAGAAAAAAAGGAAGGTTTTTAACCTTCAGAAAGTTCAGAGGTTCAGTCTGAATAAGCACAAAAACTTTCGGTGTGCCTCTGAATTCCTTGAATTTGCAGAACTGCTCAGAATCCCAAGAGAACTACCTTGCACATAGGATTCAGACCCTGCTTTGTGGCTAAAAGGCAAAGCTGAAAAATATGAGAAAGGAGCAGAGTTAGAGAAAGTGAGAAGAAGAATAGATGTTTTTAAAAAAGAGCTTGGTCTCAATCCAGGCTAAGTTTTAGCCTATTATTCAATTTCTCCAATTCAAAGCCATCTGCCTCCCACGGCTCACAGATAATGTCCCCCATGCCAGGACACCCTGTTCCTACTTAATTGAAATTAGTTTCCAAGAATAATTGTCCAAATCAGTTTCCAATGGTGGGAATGTTTTGGAGGTCACAAAAGAAGTTGAAGCTTTGGGATACAGATGTATACACGTGGACCAGATGTTCAAAGGCATTGTGTGGTCTCCAACAGCCATTCCATTTCCAAACTTGAGTGCGCTCATTGGCCTCTGAAGCTCACAAATGGTTCCTGTGAAGCTGGCACTATCTCTCCATGTGGGACCTGTGATCTGCAAGTGTGAAGGGAAACAATCACTTCCATTCAGATTTAAAGCAATGTATTTCCTAGGCTTAATTATACCACAGGTATATAAATTACAGAAACATGTTAATGCTCCCATGATTAAAATTATAGAGTGCCTAATTGAAAAAGCATAAACTGAATTGAAGAATTCCTAATTATAGTTTTCTTTGAGGTGTTAATTTTCTCCATAACGAATGCATAATTTCCTGGAACCTAAAAGGGTGGCCTCTGCATCATCACCTAGTCTCTGGGTAGATATGTTGTCATCTTTCAGTTCAGGAAGTTGACCAGGGAGGCTTGGTTAAAGTGTGAAGCCTGGGAGAACCCTAGAAGGGAGCTTGGATGGAGGTGGAACTGGTACAGATGTCAAGCCAATGTTCTGCCTCATAGGCATTAGGACGAGGGCGGGTATGGAGCCTTTAAGAAACTTCCCACCTGCCTTTCTCTTCTCTATCCAATGCCTTGATCTTTTTTCCCAAGTTGGTTTTGGTAAAATTAGGTACCTATAAGACAATACCTGCAGCCATATCACAGTGGCTTCAGATCTCAAAATCTAGCCAGGGTTAGACCTGGTTAGTACTTGGATAGGAGATTGCCTGGGAATACCAGGTGCTGTAGGCTTGGGAGAAGGACCCCAAAACCCACTCTCAAAAAAAATCAGCCATTGAAAACCCTATAAATAGCAGAGAAGCACTGACAATAGTGTTTAGTTTGTTTTACATAGTGTCACTATGAGCCAGACACCGACTTGATGGCACCTAACAACAACAGCATCATAAGACAGTAGTTCTCAAGATTTCTCTTCTCCTCATCTTCAGTATTATCTGAGAATTTGTTATAAATGTCAATGTCAAACCCCAACCCCAACCTACTGAATCAGAAGCTCTTAAGGTGGAGCTAGCAATCCATGTTTAATGAGCCCTCCAGAATTCCAGTGCATGCCACAGTTTGAGAAGCAGTTCTAAGGAGAGACTCGTTGACACCCAAAGTCACATGCAACTGAGCTATGTTGAGTTCTTACTCTGGATTAGAACTTGTGGTTGGTGACTTCCAAAATATACTTTAATTTTATTCTCAAAACATTGCACAGAATTAGGAGGGAAAAAAAAAGATTGCTCAGCTTTACCTTATCTTTAGGAGCTGTGAGTTTTATAGAATCTTATAGGTTCTGGTACAGACTCAGATGCATTATGTTGTCCATATTTTCATTATTGTGACATCGTTTTCATCAATGTCTTTGCTGAGAAATGGGTTGTCTAAGGCACTGACAGTTGCAAGTTGAGTCACTGCTGAAAATGACTTTCAAGTGAGGCATGACTTGCTAATGCCGAGTCTGTTGAACAAGGAAGGGTCTCCTAAATACCTGTAATTACTGCTATTAAGGGCATAGATTGTTAGTATTAATTCTTTCTGAATAGTGATGTGAACTCTACATATAAAATGCTATGCCACAGTTCAAAAATAAACTTCCTTTGCTCAGAACCCAGGCAAAGCATCCTTCCATTAGGGACTCTGAGATCCAGAAGAAGTTGTTAGGGTGAAAGTGCACTCCATCTCTTTTTCTTCTCTTTAGACATCCTGGTTCTTTCACATTTCCATTTCTTGGTCTAAACACATTAGGGGCTCTGTGGGGGGGTTGGGGGAGTTGGCTGGTTTTAGCTATCTGAAACACTAAGTTTATGTTCTTTGTTTATAACATTCTATCAGATGTTTGTATAATTCTTAGCCATTCCCATATGGTTGAAAATGTGGGTCATTTCCAGTTATTTGTTATTTTAAGTAACCCAGCAGTAATTCTTTTGTGATTTTGTTTTTTGGTATTGTATCTTTAAATAGGAAAAATCCCCAGGAGTGAAATTACTGAAATGAATAAAATGGAACTACAAGGTATCGAGAGTCTATTCTTATATGCCAGGCACTGACAGCCAATTCATGTACATTGACCTTTATTATTTTAATTTAAAAACTCAAAGTAATAAATATACACAGTTACAAAATCAAATAGTCAAACTATTCCCTACCCCACCATTCACAACCCTTCAGTTCTCTGCCACACAGGCAACTGCATTTCAATCCTTTAACTTTTCTGCCAGGAATTGGCAATGCTGCTACATAATGTACTACTTTAGAGTTATTGATCGCAGACATTATCTATTTACTTCCTGCTATGAGAAATGAGAATTCAGCTATCTTAAATCATCCAATACCTCTTTTCCATCTTCCCAATGTAGTTGTGCAAGAATTTTTAGTTAAACATACACAATGGCTAATTTTGTAATTCCATAAAAGCAGGTCACTTCAGAGCAAAGTGGTATATTATTTTTATTATGGCATTATATAATTTAATTAAAGCTTACTAAGGGCCAAGTACTAAGTCCTTTACATATATTAACTCAGTTAATTCTTGTCAAGGTGCTGTGAAATAATAACTAGTATTACCCCTATTTTATAGATGGAGAAACTGACAGACAGAAAGGTTAAGTAGTTTCCCCAAGACCATGCAGCTAGTAAAGAGCTGATGTGAAATTTGAGTATGATAGCCTGTCTCCACACTTTGGAGCCCTTAACCACTGAAATACTATTGCTAATTACCTTTCCTGTCTTGTACAGTGGTGATTTTTGCTTGTTTAATTCACTATAGATAGTACCATTCTATATCATCTTCAGGTAATATCTTTATTAAACCAGTCATACATATTTTTTTCTTTCAAAAGAGCTCTATCATTTCAGGTTTGCTATTAACTCTTTAAAAAATTGGTCATTTTGTTCTATTTTCCAGAAAAATACCAGCCTTTATGTTGCATTTGCTTATAATTTCAGCAATCATAACTTCTCCTTTTAAGAGCTATTTGCTGTGCTCTGAATTTTTTATCTCATGACATCCACTTTTTGTTTATAGAAGTAATCATTTATTGAACTTTTCTTAGAATACTATTTTCATTTCCAAGAAGAGAAGAGCTTTCCTCACCCCTGTATTATGCCTATTTCTTCTGGAGTAATTTTATTGCCATTTGAATTGGCTGCTCTCTTCACAGGCTGAAGCTTAGCTCAATTGGTAGAGTGCTTGCTCAGCACTTTTTGAGGCCCTGAGTTCAATCCCCAGCACTGCAAAAATAGGAGAAGGACATGGCAGCCCACTCCCAGAAACAATCTTAAAACAATCAGCCATTGAAAACCCTGTGACTAGCAAAGAAGCACTAACATAGTGTCGGACATGGCACAGAGTCGAGGGGTGTTTCATTCTGTTATACATACAGTTGCTATGAGTTGAACCTGACTCAATGGCACCTAACAACAATAACAATCTCTCTTGATGTTGGAAGTACTTCTCACTTACCCAACAAGACTCTGTAGTCAGTATTTAAAAGTTAGGTGCTGAAAAAGTTGATTGCAAGGCTGTGTTTTTAGAGGTAGAGGCATTCAAATTCTCCAGAGATAACATAGGTAAATGGGAATAAGATACCTTGTAAAAAAAAAGAAATGCCAATAGTATAAAAATACATGAAAAAATTCTATCTTGCCAATAAGCGAAGAAATGCAAATCAAAAATGACAATATTTCCCATTTAAATGTATTAAATTAACAAAAGTAACCGTAAATTACAGCATGCCATTTCAGTGAAGTTGTGGTTGAATTGGCTGGATTATGCAATTATAGTAACATTTTCATTGATTCATAAATTTGGGGGAAATAATTTGGCAATGGATTTCAAGATTCATAAACATTTTTATGACTTAGGAGTGAACAGAGCAGAGGCTCTGGAATCAACACTGAATTTTGACTTTTGGCTCTGAACTTCATTCCCTGAGTGACCCTCCTTAATTTATTTAAGTGGACCCATTTATAAAAACAGAAGGCAATAATGTCTCCATCCATTGTTATTCTGAGAATTCAATGAGATAATAATGTAAGTGGACTTCTAGTTAAAATTGGAAGATTTAATGCACTCCACTTACCTCTTGTCTCCCCTGCGATCTCACTAAAATGATAGTGAAGGATGAAAAATCATATAAATCACAAGGAAGAAGAGAACAAGAGAGGAATCATGAGTGGATGAGAGGTTTCAACACAATTGTAGAAGACCAAAAACATGGTCAGAGGAAAGGTACCTGATGTGAATGATAAAGAAAGCCAGATTGTGAAGGGCCCATTTAACAACTTCACTGAAATGGTATGTTATAATTTATGTCTACTTTTTACGTCTTTTCCCCATTTGCCTGTGACAGTGGTTCTTAACCAAGGTTACGGTAGTAACGTCTGGAGATATTTTTGGTTATGATAGCTGGAGGTGAAGATACCTTCTAGTTAGTGAGTAGAGGCCAAGGATGCTACTCAGCATCTCATAATCCACAGGTCAGCACCCTGAACACAGAATTATCCAACCAAAAATGCCAATAGTGCCAAGATTGATAAATCCTGGACTATAGGTATTGTGATAGCATTTTAAAAGATGTGTGGTTATACCAGTGCTTCTCATTCCTTTTGGCTTCAAACCCCTTTGCACTCTTAAAAATTAGTGAAGGTCTCAAAGAGCTGTTATCCGTGTAGTTTTGTCAACATTTACTGTATCAGAAATTAAAGCTAAATTTTGAAAAACTATTTTAATTCATTTAAAGATAATACTACTCCCATTACATATTTACATCAAATATATCTATATATAGATGCATCTAAATTATCTTGGGATAGGGGCTGGCTAAGTTATGCAGTTAGCCTCTGGCATCAAATGTGCAATCCTCCTGCCTCCACCTCCCAAGTTACTGGGATTATAAGTGGTGCCACCATGCCCATCCTCAAGAGTATATTTATGTTTTCCAAAATAATAAAGTTAGAATGAAGAGATACAGTTTCACATTTTGCAAATCTTTTTACTGTCTGGCTTAGTAGAAGATAATTGGATTCTTATATCCATTTTGCACTTAATCTGTTACCACAAATTGTTTGGGTTGAAATACATAAAGAAAATCCAGTATCACACAGACATGTAATTGGGAAAAAGAGGAACATTTTAATAGCCATTTAAGTAACCGTGGATATTCGTCTTTGACAGTACACCAGAACTTGAAGTGATAGTTTCCTGAAATTTAGTTACAATGAAACTATATTTCCATTGCAAAAACGATATTTTCAGAACTTTCTAGACGCTATTACATTAAAATATATCAGTCTATCTTGCACTTTGAATAGAGCTTTTATCCTTGCAAGATTTGCCAATATTATGCATTGGTCACTTGAAAAAATTCAGAGTTATAAAAATCTTTTAAATGGTGATAACATTTCATCACACTATGTCAAAACTCCACATTCACTATCACCACCAATCTCATGTAAGTATTAGGAACCTTCAGGTTCACAGTAGCAGATATAGGTTTTCTAAATTCTAATTTTCACTTGAAAGCTCAATTATATCTTTGACAACAAATGCTGTCAGTTCTCCTTAAAAGTGACAAGTAGACTTCATTTATTTTGGAGAAAATGTTTACTAAATATCCCAGTGTGAAGAACCATAATTTGTCAGTTACTCTTTCAAGGAAAAAAATAATGATGCCTAGGAAGGATTGCTTGAGCCCAGGCATTTGAGTCCAGTTTGGACAACATAGAAAAACCCTATCTCAAAATAAATAAATCAATATATGAATCAATCAATAAATAAACCACCTCAGGAAAAATGTGGCTAGTTCAATCACAGAAATGTTCTTCCTAAAGAAACCACAATATATTAATAAGCAGGAGATGTGATTTATGCATATTGCCTATTATCTCACATGAATATTAAAGACACATGTACTCAAAGGTTGATCTGATAAAGTTAACACATTTTATAGCTTCATCAAGGACCATCTTATGTCAAGCCATGATGTTTGTCTCTTATAGCAAGTGTGTGGTGGTGGAGAATACAAGGACAAGTGAGTTGGGAACCACTGGTTTGATTCAAAATGAGGCACTTGCAGTTTTACCTCCCATTGCTATTACTCTCAGTATAAAGATCAACACAGGGAGAAAAGGCAAAGAAAATCTTACTATTAAAACTGTTTTGATATCTGCCAATATCTAGCAAAAATATAGACATGAATCTCCAATCAAGGAACTTTGCTTTGGGAATAAACAAAGAATAAAACCAAGACTAGAACTGTTACCTGAGACACACAAAAACAGGGCAGTTGGCCTTTGGTGTGCGGGAGGAACAATGGACAGGTTGGTGTTTTGTTAGAGAAAGAGAAATTCTCACTTTTGGCATTAGATGAGAGCTGGTGCGCTCTGATTGGTGAGTGGTTGCAGTTACCAGATACATTGGTCTTAATGTCATAGCCAGCTCTTTCATCATCAAATGTTAGGTAAAATTAGTCTAAAATTATGAGACATTGTTTTATAGATTGTATTTGAAAGCTAGTTCCTAGAGCAAGGTATGTGACCTGAGTATTTTGTTTTGTTTTCCTTCTTTTTTTAATTATCCCTCCACTCCATTTCAGTGGAGCATTATAAGAATGACTCAATTTTTCATAATCATGTTCACATTACAAAATCAGTGAATGTGTCTGAGGTAGTCCCAAAGGTATGTAAACTAAGGGAACTACCAGGTTGAATTTGGGGCAAGAGTTACATAGGAAATGTCTGAAATTTGACATATATGAAAATATTTTGGTGAGCTTTTTCAAAATTCATATTCTCCCACTACACATCCAGAGATTCATGGTGGGTCTTCAGAATCCACAGGCATTTCTGCTCTTGGATGGCAGGTGGCACCTGAAGCTCCCTGTACATCTATGATTTTCAGCTCACTGGATTCCTGCAAACAACCCCATTAATGGGTTATATTTCCTTATGAGAAAAATGTTTCAAGTAGTGTTATAATTCTTCTCTGGAATTTGTTTGCCTTATACAGCACTACTATATATGTTATTAATGATTAATGCTTAATTAGTAATCATTCCATTTACCTTTACAGAGCTTAGAAAGGCTTTTGGGGGATAACTGATTTCAAATAGTCTTATAAAAAACTGCTTAGAAGGGTTTTAACAGACACTTTGCTTTCCCAAAGAGAAGTTGCTACAAGCAGAGACCTCTCACACACCCTATTGGTTATTCTTTTAAAAACAGCTCCAGCAACAACTTCCTCCCCAGAAGCATCACTGGGAGGTTTTAATAGTGAAGGTTGGAGCCTGAATCCCTAACAAAACACATCTTGTTCAACTTCATTTTTTTGCATTGCTCCTCTTACAAAAATGACTACAGAAAACAACAATGACATTTCAACTGAGAACTTGGCAGGAGGGTGAAGGGGTTGCTTCCCAGGCTATCTGAGCAAGAAGTTGGGAGGCCTAAAGTGTGAGAATCAGGCTCGCTCTCCACTACGGTACAGAAAACACTTAGAATGGTTATTAAAAAAAAAAAAGGCAACAAAAAGCAGGAAGGAAACTTTGCAGTCCCTAAAGTGCTCTGTTTCACTTTGCTGCTTTTCAAAATTCAGATTCAGTTGAACTGGGGTGGGGCTTAAGATTCTGAATTCAATACATTCTGAGGTGATGAGGATGCTATTGGCCCTGTGGACCACCAGGAAGCCAGGCTCTCCAGCAATCTACCTCTCCTAGCTGCTTTGGATTAGCACTGTTTGGACTGAACACTTTGTTAGTTAAGTCTACATAAAGTTTCTTTACATTTTGGACTAAATGAGCTATTGATATTAGCTAATAGAGGCATTAGGCAGTAATCATTGGAAAGTCAGTCAGCTCTCCATATATCACTGTATTCTTGATTTATCGAAATTGTCCTTTCTGATGTAGACTCAGAAAATAATGTGACTGGAGTCAGATAGGGACATGGTGATAACTTTGGGAAATATTAATAAGGCCACATTGCTCAGCAGAGTGGAAATGTAGTAGATAGAAATTATGTCATGCCACAAAAATGGAAAAATCTATTCATTAATTAAAAATATGATTCGTGGGGCGCCCTGGCATATACCTGTAATCCCTGCTGACTGAGAAAATGAGGCAGGGGGATTGCAAGTTTGAGGCCAGAGGCAGGCTGCACAGTGAGAACGTATCTCAAAATAAAAAATAAAAATGGCACTGGAGGTGCAGCTCAATAGTAGAGCACTGCCTAGAATGTATGAAGCCTTGGGTTCATCCCTCAGTTATAAAAAACAAAACAAAAGATACTACAGCTATTTGTGACATTTTATATTTAAACATTCTTCTCTTTTTTTTTAGCAGAATCTAGATTTTCTAAATTTTTAACAGGCATACAATATAATGGTTTTCATAAGAAATTTATTATACAAATATATTGTGTACTTTGTTCTTATTCATGTTCTTAAATATCTTTGATACACATCATAATACTGAGATCATGCAATTTTATTTTATGATTTTATTTTAAATGTTCAATATGTAAGAAAAAAGTGATTTAATAATTGCATAATGACTTATTACCCTATACCCCATCAATATTTATAAATAAAATTTAAAAGTACATAAATGAACAAATGTTTAATTTAGATTCATCAAAAAAATAACTTGTTCCTGTATACAAATGACAGAAAATTTTAAAAGTCACATTTGGAGAATTTCCTTATTTTTTTCACCAAATTAAAAAAATAGGCTTTACGTAATTTTGATCCTTCCTTATAGTGTTGCATCTTGCTTTTGCCACATATCACAATAACCGTTACCATCTTTTTTGTTTTGTTTTTTTCAGTACTGGGGAATTGAACGCAGGGCCTCAGGCATTCTTTAAGCAAGTGCTCAACCACTGACCCATATGCCAGCCCAGTTTTACCTTGTATTTTGAGACATATCTGCAGCCATAGCACCCTGACATCCAATCCCACCTGATCTCTGAAGCTAAAACAGGGTCGGCCTGGTTTGTCCTTAGATGGGAGACCACCTGGGAGTACCAGGTGCTGCAGGCTAGGGACAAGGACCTGGCAATCAACTCCTGAAACAATCCACCATTGAAAACCCTATGAACAGCAGAGAAGCACTGACAATAGTGCTGGACATAGCACAGTGTTGGGGAGTGTTTTATTCTGTTGTACATAGGGTCACTATGAATCAGACTCAACCTGAGGGCACCTAACGACAACAACAATTTTGAGACAGGGTCTTGCTATGTTACACAGGCTGCCTCTAGTTTCAAAGTTGGAATCCTCCCGCTTCTGCCTCCCAAGTTGCTAGCATTAAGGGGATGCACCACTGCACCCAGGAAGCTATTACCATCTTGATGGTTTTTATTGGGTTGTTGTTGTTGTTAGGTGCTGTCCAGTCGGTAGCCGACTCATAGTGACCCTCTGTACAACAGGAGAAACACTATTCTCCGTGCTTCTCTGCTGTTCATAGGGTTTTCAATGGCAGATTGATTTTTGGGGAGGGGGTTGCCAGGTCCTTCTCCCAAGCCTACAGCTTCTGGTGTTCCCAGGTGGTCTCCCATCCAGGTACTAACCAGGCCCGACCCTGCTTAGCTTCTGAGATCTGATCGGATCAGATGCCACAGGGCTACCGCTGCAGGCTTTTATTGGGTACTTATTCTTATATTTCTCTAAATAGAAGATTTTCTACACATCATTTATTGGATACTCATTACTGTCCTATTGATCTGTGATACTACCTTTATGTGTGTGAATGTATGTGTGATTGTGTGTTTGTATATGTGTGTGTTTATTGTAAGTGTGCAAATCAGTGAGTGTTTATGTGTATATGTGTATGTGCAAAAATACATGTATATATTTGTGTATGTGTGTGTACATGTGTATATCCCACCATATTCTTGATTCACCCACACTGTTCTATTGGATGCACCCCTCTGTTGATGCATGTCGGTACTCATTTTAATTATAGCTTTACAAAACATTTTAATATCTAGTCCTAATGATTCTTGTTCAAAATGTTCTTAGCTATTTTCACCCACTTATGTTTCTCTATGAATCTTAAAAGTCACTTTATCATGTTCCCTAAATAATCCCCAAAGGAATTGGCTTAAACTATATTAAAACTGTTGCTTTATCTGAAATGATTATATTAACATGAGCATTTTCATACTGAAAGAAGGCAAGCCTGTCCATTCATTGGAGGCTTTACTCTTTCCCAGGAAACCTACATTGACTCCATCACATAGATTCCATCTACAGCTATGCTGTTAAAATTATTTCTTCTTATTATTTTTTTTTTCCGATACTGGGGGTTGAACCCAGGGCCTCGTGCCTACATGCTGTGCAAGTGCTGGACCACTGAGCTGTGCCCCCAGCCCATTTTTTTTACTTTTTGAGACAGGGTCCTGCTAAGTTACACAGATTGCTCTGGTCTCGAACTTGCGATTCTCCTGCCTCCACCTCCCGAGATGCTGGGATTATAGGCGTGAGCCATCATGCCTAGAATTAAAATTGTTTCTCATCAAAATGAAGCTTATGCTGTCTTCTCCTTTTTCATCCATTATGTTTGCTATTTTTTGCTGGTATTTAGGGAAATTTGTGTGTGTGTGTGTGTGTGGTATTTTATCCATCTCATTTACTGAAACCTCTTGTGAGTTTCTTTAATTAAATTTTATTGTCTTGGTTTACTAACTAATAATCACATCATCTGTGAATAATGGTAGTTTTGTGTCCTCTTATTTCATTTGCAGTAGCTCTTATTTTGGTTTTGTTTTTCATTGCAGTGGGTAGAGTTCTAGGGAATTTTGCCAAATAAGGTCCATAGTTGATATTTTTATCTAACTTCCAACCTCAGTGACCGGGCCTCTAGCAAATTTCTCTTGTGTCCAATGTTCACTGTAGATTTGAAATAGGTATTTTTAAAACATAATAAGGAAACATTTCTGTTCTTCAGTTTATCTTTCACAATCAGAAATGGTTGTTTAATTTTATCAAATGCCCTTCTGGCATCTATTTGTGAGATCATACTGGTTTTCTGCTTATATTTATGTGATATTTTTCAAGGTTTTCTATTATTAAATCTATCTTGTGTACCTGAGGTAAATGATCTGCTTATGGGAAACCAATTTAATAGTGTATTAGAGGAATAATTTGCAACAATTTTAAATGCTGTCCCTTTTTATCTGTCTTATATAATTGTTTATATAACATGGGAATTATCAGCTCCTAAAAAGATTGAAAGAACTCATCGGAAAAGCCATCTGGCTCTTGTATTGTTTATTCTAATTTCTTTTATAGAATGCTTAATTAATTTTTGTCATTCTTTTTTGTTTAATAACAAAGGCTTTTCAGATGCCAAAAACAGGTTTAGTCCAATCCCATAAGCATTAAACATCATTGTTCTCATAGTAATAGTTTTTGTGAAGAGTATGAAATTGTGAATTTGATTTCCTATTTGGTATGAAAATTATTTCAGAAAGTTCTTATTTCCCCATTTGAAGGCTTTTACTTGTTTAGAATTTTGGTTTAATAATTTCTAGTTCTATCCTATTATATAACAAGAATATGAGTGACATTGATTTTTATGTATGCCACTTGTCATATTTGTCCATACCTAATATGGGTATTTGTCCATACCTAATATGGTTTCTTGGGCTGGGATTTAGCTCAGTGGGTAGAGCACTGCACTGCAGTCTCTGAGGTCCCGAGTTCAATTCCCAGCACCACAAAAATGGGAGAAGGGCTTGGCAATCCACTCCCAAGGCAATCCTGAAGCACTCAGCCATTGAAAACCCTATGAGGGTCACTACGAGTCGGATACCGACTCGACGGCACCTAACAACAATATGGTTTCTTAAATATTAAAATATTGTTTCCATCTCTGTCATATTTTCTGGGGATAGCTTTATACATTTTGTTGTTTCATTTATTATTCTTATACTTGGACATTTCACATTTACACATATCTATCTTTTTCTTTGGTCTTTTATGAGTTGTTCTATTGTTGTGATTAAAAAGATTTTCTGTACCCAAGGTTGGGCTGGGATTTAGCTCAGTTGGTAGAGCGCTGCACCACAGTCTCTGAGGTCCTGAGTTCAATTCCTAGCACCGCAAAAATGGGAGAAGGACCTGGCAATCCACTCCCAAGGTAATCCCGAAACAGTCTGCCATTGAAAACCCTATGAGGGTCGCTATGAGTCGGATACCGACTCGACGGCACCTAACAACAACAACAAAACTACCCAAGGTTATCCCTTTCTTTAATTTCAAAACTACAGGATGTTGTAAGAATGGTGCAATAAACATTATTATATCCTTCCCTTGGGTTTACCAAATGTAAACATTCTGCCGTATTTACTTTCTTTCAGCTCTCAAATGATTGAACAATTTGAGGGTTAGTTGTCGTGACCATGATACTTGGAAACTTTTAATTTGTATCTCCTAACAAATAGTCCAATCTCTTGCATACCACAATACAGTCATCGCATTCAGGAAATTTTAAATTGTTATAATGCTGGCCTCTAATATATAGCTCATATTCATTTTCCCCCAATTGTCCTAAATAATTGTCCCTTAAGGCTTTTTAAAATTCATTCTAGAACCCAATTAAGGATCACACATTGTAATTGGTTGGCATGAGCATCCTGAAATTTTTCAATAAATAAATTAAATTCTGAATTGTTGGAGTATAACGTAATTCATCATGCCTGCAGCCATAGCACTGTGGCATCCAATCCCATCGGATCTCCGAAGCTAAGCAGGGTCAGGCCTGGTTAGTACTTGGATGGGAGACCACCTGGGAATACCAGATACTGTAGGCTTGGGAGAAGGACCCAGCAACCCACTCCCAAAAATCAATCTGCCATTGAAAACCCTATAAATAGCAGAGAAGCATTGACAATAGTGTTTCACCTGCTGTAGGTAGGGTCACTATGAGTCAGACACTGACTTGAAGGCATCTAACAACAACAACAACACCAATGTAGTTCATCATATTTGATGAGGTCTGAAATTTGGTTAGTTTTCTCATAATTTTGGAATTTATCCAACATATTTACCTATTTATCCTCTCTCTCTCTCTCTCTCTCTCTCTCTCTCTCTCTCTCACACACACACACACACACACACACACACACACATTCACATAGCTCAATCTATTTTTATTTCACTCATCTTCAAGTACCCAGAGTTTAATAATCATAACTTCACAATATGCTTTAATAAACAAGAGTGGTTTTTCACCTTTATTGCTGTGTTTAGGAAAAAAAGTTCTAATCTATATTTCCTATTCTAAAGAAACAAATACTATTGTAATTGCCAAATTAAATTCATCCACATCTTTAGAGACCCAAATATGACCTAACTGGCCCATATTTTGTGCAATTTGCTTTATCCCAAAGAAAACAATGCATCAATTTCCCACGATCAACATCTTTACAATATGCAATGTTTCCATGTAGAACTTTCTCATTTATTTCCATTTATTTGTCTTTAACTCACCACAACTATTTAACATCCACTATGCCAAGCCTGGGCTGGGATTTAGCTCAGTTGGTAGAGCGCTGCACTGCAGTCTCTGAGGTCCCGAGTTCGATTCCCAGCACTGCAAAACTAGGAGA
The DNA here is from genome assembly GCA_007922755.1 of Pedetes capensis. Taxonomy (NCBI): domain Eukaryota; kingdom Metazoa; phylum Chordata; class Mammalia; order Rodentia; family Pedetidae; genus Pedetes; species Pedetes capensis. Next base: position 37,075 of record VMDO01012487.1, on the reverse strand, counting down.
AGGACCTGGAAATCCACTCCTAAGGCAATCCCAAAACAGTCTGCCATCCTTGAAAACCCTATGAGGGTCGCTATAAGTTGGATACTGACTTGACGCCACCTAACAACAACAACAACAATGCCAAGCCCAGTGTTAGAGTCTGGGCATATTCTTTTATATCATGTCATAAAGGTTTTTTTCCCTTAATATCTTATACATTTATTTGTGTTATCCTTTGTTGTTGTTGTTGTTGTTAGGTGCCATAGAGTTGGTGTCTGACTCATAGTCACCCTATGTACAACAGGTGAAACAGTATTGTTAGGGCTTCTCTGCTATTCATAGGGTTTTCAATGGCTGATTGCTTTTTGGGAGTGGGTTGCTGGGTTATTCTCCCAAACCTCCAGCACCTGCTGTTCCCAGGTGGTTTTCCATCCAACTACTAACCAGGTCTGATCCTGTTTAGCTTCCGAGATCTGACAGGATCGGATGCCACAGTGGTAATGTTGCAGGTGTATTATCCTTAGCCATTTTTGAAAGACTCTATTCTAAAAGGAATTTTTCCATTACATCTTCTAGCTTGTTTTCCATGATGTGTAGTTTATTTACTTCTATTTTATATCAAACTACTTTACTGAATTCTTTTATTAATTTTAGAAGTCTTTCAGTTGATTCTCTTTGGTATATTAGGTTGCAGTCATATTATCTAAAAATGATGATGAATTGCTTTCCTTTCTAAGATGTGTATCTCTTCTATGTTGTATCTTATTGCATTGGTCAGAATAATCCCATTTTAAATGTGAGTGAATTGAGTTGCTCAGCATATTGGACAGAGAGTGAGTGGTGAAGCCAGAGCTAAATCCTCTACCTTGCTTTTTAGTTCAGTGCCACTTTAGAAAAGGTCACTGATTCAAGGTCATCTGCCCAACTATCACCTATCAGGCCCATATTATTCACTTTTTCCCATGCTTGACATTTGCCATGCTTACAGTGCTTTCTTAAAAGGACTTAATTTTTTGGGTATGTTTGATGATGGTGAATTATATGCAGCAAAAGTTAGTACATAGTCATAATAGGGTATGCCATGGTAGGGTTGCTATTTGAAACACAGCAGTCAAGTAAGACTTTACTGGCAGAAGGTCTTTACTGGAGCAAGTCTTCCAATGGTTGCATTTATCCAAAGGAGTGGGATTCCAGGCCTAGAGGGTAGCAAGTGCAAAGACCTTGAAATGGGAGCATGTTTAGGGGGTCCAAGGAACAGAAGAGGCCAGTGTCACTGAGGAGAATTTTAAAAGTGAAGTCAGAGTGCATAAGAGCAGGCTTGTGAACACTGCAGAGATATTGCCTTTTGCTCTAAGTAAGATGGGAACCAGATTAAGAGTTTGAATAAGGGTTCCATGAATTTTTCCATGTATTTAGAATCACCCTAGGCAAAGTTCTGAGAATAAATTGTTGGGGGTACAAGTGGAATCAAGGAGACCAGTGGAAAGCAGGGCTTTAAACTTGTGAAAAATTGGGTTCAGATTTGGGTGTGAGTTCAATACATTAAAATGTAGAAGGTCTGGATTCTGTTCAATTGAGGTTTGGATCCTATATGTAGATAGCCAAGTTTCAAATAAGGGCTTCAAACCAAACCTGAAACCAAAACCTGAACCCAGTTTTTGTGCAGGTTTGAAGCCCTGGTGGAAAGTGATCATTATAATCCACAGTCAAGAGATGCTGGATGTTTGGTCCAGGGCTGTAGCTGTGGAGAAGGGGAGAAGTGGTCATATTCTGGATATAGTGAATATGGAGCCACAGGAGTTGCTTATGGAGTAGATGTAGTATTATGAATGAGAAAGAAGCTGTAACTGGGAGAAAATACATAAGGACAATGGTAGGCGTTATACATTTTGATTTAAAACATATCCAAATCACAGTGCACACTCCATAGAAGCTTGTTAGGTGCCGTCAAGTCGGTATCTGACTCATAGTGACCCTCATAGGGTTTTCAATGGCTGACTGTTTTGGGATTGCCTTGGGAGTGGATTGCCAGGCCCTTCTCCCATTTTTGCGGTGCTGGGAATTGAACTCGGGGCCTCAGAGACTGCAGTGCAGTGCTCTACCAACTGACCTAAATCCCAGCCCCTTGAAGCCATACATAGCCAAAATAGGGGTGGACAACCTATTCCTTAGCTATGAAGATGCTTCTCAGGTTCAGCTGAGTACTGTGGAGAAGATAATAGAAAGACCTGGCCATCATCTAAAAATGAGGAAAACTTACTTAAATTCTTCACTTGAATTGTCATTTTTCCTTTACACAATATATTTTTCTTCCTCTAAATTTCTACACAAAACCCATGTTTATTAACTTTCTCAGGGCAGTTCAATCACAGGAGAAGGTCAAAATGGAACACAAGCAAATCTTTGTTGTCTAATTCAGTAGCATTGTAATCATGCATGCAATAGTGGTAAATGGCTCTGAAGACTTGTATAAAGTACTTTCTAGACACATGATCTCATTTAGTCCTCACAGAACACTGTAGGCTCTCCTCTCAGAATCCTTCCTTGGTGGAGTTCATCATTCTGCTTTCATTCACTGGATTGTGTTATTGTTGTTCATAGGTGCCATTGAGTCAGGTCTGACTCATAGCAACCCTATGCACAATAGAATGAAACACTTCCTGACATTGTGCTATGCCTGGCACTATGTCAGTGCTTCTCTGCTATTCGTAGGGTTTTCAATGGCTGATTGTTTCAGCATTGCTCCAGAAGTGGGCTACCAAGTCCTTCTCCCACTTATGTGGTGCTGGGAATAAAACCCAGGGCCTCAGAGCATGCAGAGCAGCACTCTACCAACTGAGCTAAACCTCAGCCTGTGGTGAACCATTAATACCTATCTCTCCCATTTTGGTCTGAGGCTCCTAGTACCCAGAATCCAGGTTACTCTCAAATTTTCACCAGCTATATTTGCCACTAAATAAATATCTGATGGACAAATTAACAAATATAGAAAAGACAAATAGATGGAGCAATTGATCACACAACTAGTCAGAGACAAAGCAAAGATGTGCACGTAGACATACACTGCCCACCCCCTTTTCCAAGTGTCCTCTGAGAGCTATTTTGACTAGGCAAATAGTGAATAAAAACCAGAATTCCCAGAACTCTCAAATAAAGGTTGGCTAACTAAGACATATCATTGTAAATTTCAGCTGCGTATTTCTGAGTGACCTTTAATGTGGGGAATGAAATTTCAAAGCTAGATTCTGTTGGGGATTACAAAACCCACACTTGTTTCTTGATCCATCTTGCCCAATAACACCAATCATTTATCATAGCATTTTTGTATTAAAATTTGTGCATAGTTGAAGGCTAAAACATGATTTTTGAAAGTAGAAAGAACAGTCAAGATTATTCAGTCCATTTCTCTTATTTCTTTAACAGCTTTATTGAGGAATAATTTATATACCATAAAATCCGGTCATTTTAAGTGCACAATTCAATGACTTCCAGTAAATGCAGAGTTGTGTAACCATCACCACAATGCCATTTTAGAGCATTTCCATTATAGCATAAAATCTTCTGTGCCTATATGGAGTTGGTTTTTTCCTCCACCTCCAGTCCCAAGCAATCACTAATCTGATTTCTGTCCCTATAAATTTATCTTTTCTCAACATTTCCTATGAATGGAATCATGCAATATGTAGTGTTCTGCATCTGGCTTCTCTTATTTAGCGTAATGTGTTTGAGCTCCATCTATGTAGAATATAGCAATAGTTTGTTTCTTTTATTGCTGAATATTGTTCCATATGTATACATCCTGTGCCACATATTGTTTGTCCCTTCACTAGTTGATGGATGTTTAAATTGTTTTCATATTTTGGCTGCTATGAATAATGAAGAGTTGTGTACTTCTTTCTGCTGATGTGCCTTCATTTCTCTTGGGTAGATACTGAGGAGTGGAATTGCTGGATAGTAGTTGAATGTTTCCCTTTTTTACATACTGCCAGATTTATTTCTAGTAACTGTACCATGTTACCATCCCAACAGAAATATATGGTGGTTCCAGTTTTCCATTCTTGCCAATTCCTCTCATGGTCTGCATCTTGATTGAGAGCCATTCTAGTGTGTGGGGGGTGGGGGGGAGGAGCTCTCATTGTTTTTTTAATTCACTATTCCCTATGATTAAAGAGTCTATAGCCATACCAACCTAGTGTCTGATCTCGTCTGATCTCATAAGATAAACAGTGTTGGGCCTTGTTAGTACTTGGATGGGAGACTACCTGGAAATAGCAGGTGCTGTAAACTTGGGAGAAGGACCTGGCAGCCCACTCCCAAAACAATCAGCTGTTGAAAACCCTATGAATAGCAGTGAAGCTCTGTTAGACAGTATCTGGTAGTGTTTCATTCTATTGTACATAGGGTTGCTATCAGTTGAATCTGCTCAATGGCACCTAAAAAAAAAAAATTAAAGATGTTGACTATCTTTTCATTAGTATATTAGCCATTTGTATTCCATCTCTGCTAAAATGTCAATTCAAATATTTTACCATTTTTATTTGGGTTGTTCATCACCTTATTATTAAGTTGTAATGGGTTATTATATGTGTTGGACATAAATCTTATCATACATATGATTTAGATTATATTTTCTCTCAGTATATGATTTATATTTTAATTTGCTTAATAATATTTTGAGACTAAAATTTTAAAATCGTCTAATTATATCAGTTTATCATTTTCCCTCACAAATCATGCTTTTGGTGTTGTTTTTACATGCTTTTTTCCAATCTAAGATCATGAAGATTTTCTCCTGTTTTCCTCTAGAAGTTGTATAGTATTGTTGTTGTTGTTAGGTGCTGTCGAGTTGTGTCTGACTTGTAGCGACCCTCATAGGGTTTTCAATGGATGATTGTTTCAGGATTGCCTGGGAAGTGGATTGTCATGTCCTACTCCCATTTTTGTGGTACTGGGAATCGAACCCAGGACCTCAGAGACTGCAGAGCAGCGTTCTACCAACTGAGCTAAATCCCAGCCCTGTATAGTATTAGCTCTTGCATTTTGGATTATAACTCATTTTCTGTTAGTTCCTATATATAGGGTGAATTAGTTTAGATTTTTGCATGTGGATAGTCAAGTGACCCCACACTATTTGCTGAAAAGACTAGCCAGTTACTATTGTATTGTCTTGGCACCTTAGTGAGGACTCTGTTGATCCTAAATATTAAGAGTTTATTTCAGAAATCTTGACTCTCTTTCATTAATCTATATGTCTATCCTTCTGCCAGCATATAATTGTATTGACTTTCATAATTTATACAACTGGAAACTGTAATTCCTACAACTTTGTTCTGGTTTATAGAAATTGTTTTGTCTATTATGGGACCTTGAATTTTCTTATGCATTTTAGGATCAGGTTATTAGATTTGCAAAGTCTCCTGTGAATCTTGTGTTCATTAGCTTTCTGTCACTGTGACAAAATATCTGAGAAAAACAATGTAAAGGAAGAAATATTTATTTTTGGCTTGTGGTTTCAGAGGATTTAGTCCATGGTCACTTGGCCCCATTGCTTCTGGGCCTGTGGTGAGGCACAGCATCATGGCCTGAGACAGGCATTGGATCAAAGCAGTTCACTTCATTGGCATGCAAGAAGCAGAGAGAGGGTGAGACAAGATATACCCTTCCAGGGCACACCAACAGTGATCTACTCCTTCTAACCAGCCCATGTCTCCTAAAGTTTCATGTCCCAATAGTGCCATCAAATTATGAATCCATTAATGGATTAGTTCAATGATGAAGTCAAAGCTCTCATCATCAAATCATCTTTAAGAAGTCCCACTTCTGAACACTGCTGTACTGAGAACCAAGCTGTCAACACAATGAGCCTTTGGGGGACATTTCAGATCCAAACCATAACAACTCTGATGGGGATTACCCTAAATCTCTGATAAATTTGGAAAGAATTATCATCTTAGCAATATTAACTATTGCAATCCATGAACACAGAATGTCTTTCCATTTATTTATATCCTCTTTAATTTCTCACTTTTCAGTGTATAAGTATTTCATTTATTTGGTTAAATTTATTTCTAGGAATTATTCTTTGTGCTATTATGAATGGAATTACTTATTAAATTTCATTTTCAAATTGCTCTCTAGTGATAAAATTGCAATTTAAGTATTGCTGTTGTATCCTGTAATTTTGTTGAAATATCTTATTAGTTCTAGTTGGAGTGTGATGTGTGTGTGTGTGTAAATTTCTTAGGATTGTCTCAATACAAGATCATATCATCTGCAAATAAAAAGCTTTACTTATTCCTTTCTTCACTCAATGCTACTAATTATGCTAGTTAATTAATTGGCTTTGCCCTACTTCACTAGTTGCGATCTGTGGTACAGTATCAATTAGATATCTTTGTCTTTGTCCTGATTTTAGAGGTATATAACATTCAGATTTTTAACATTGAATGTTAGCTTTATATGTTTTATAAATGGCCTTTATTGGATTGAGAAAGTTCCCTCTCATCCATATTTTCCTTTCTACAATAATTTTTAGTATAAATATGCATTGTGTTTCATCAATTTTTCTCCATCTATTGGGACAGTTATGTGATTTGTGCCCTTTATTCTATTAATGTTCTATCAATATGCTATATTGCATTCATTAACTTTTGATTACTCAACCAAACTGTATTCCAGGGATAAATCTCAATTATGATTTATACGTTTTTCTTTACATATTATTAGATTATGTTTGCTAATATTTGGTTAAATATTTTTGGGTTGTGTTCATGAATGATAATGCTGCCATTTACTTTCATTATCTTATATTTATCTGGTTTTGATATCAGATCTTCTATAGAATGAGTTGGGATGCATTCACTCTTCTGCTATTTTGGGGGTAAATTTGGGAAAAATAGAATTATTTTATATTTAAATATTAGATTGATTTTACTTGTGTAGCTATATGGGATGGGCAGTGTGTGTGTGTGTGTGTGTGTGTGTGTGTGTGTGTAAGAAAAGGATTTTAATTATTAATTCAACCGTTGCATATTCTCAATTCTAATCCATACCCTTTAAAGAGTTTTAGAGAGATACAAAATTAGATGTGAATTAGATTTATGTGCATATTGGATTTGCTCAAGAGCTCTTAAGAGAGTTCTCTTGACCATGATCCAATCTTAATGAGTTATACTGCTTTCTGTCACAATATAAAGCAAAGCCTGGAGCCAGGCACAGTGGTACACACATGTAAACCAAGTAATTTGGGAGATGGAGGCAAGAGGATCTCAAGTTCAATGCCAGAGACAGCCTGCAGAACTTATTAGGAACCTGACTCAAAATTAAAAATGAAAAATGGGCTAGAGGTGCATCCTAGTGGTAGAGTACTTGCAAAAGTGTGTGTGAGGCCCTGGCTTCAGCCTCTAAATACCATGCACACACACAAAAAAAGTAGAGCCTGAAACCACAAATGATACCAAATGCTATATATACTATGTTTTTTCCTATTCATACATACATATAAGTTTTATTTTCTAAATTATTCAAGTAAAAGATTAACAATAACTAATAGTAAAATATAAAAATTATAACAAAATATTGTAATAAAAGTTATGTGAATGTAGTGTTTCTCTCTCAAAATATCTTATTGTGCTATTATGGTTTGGATATGTACTGTTCCCCAAAAGCCTCATGTGTTGAAGGCTTAGCTCCCAACTTGTGGATCTAATCACTGAGAAATTTTCCAACTTAATCAATGGATGAATCTCTGGTTGGATTTATAATACAGTAGCATTATTGGCAGGTAGGGCCTACTTGGAGGAAGTAGATCACTGGGGGCGTGTCATTAGGGGCTGTATCTTGCTCTGGGCCTCTCTGTGTGTCTCTGTCTCTCTGCTTCCTGGATGCCCTGAGGTGAGCAGCTCTGCTTGTATGTACCATGCCTTTTTTGCTATGACATTCCACTTCATCTCAGGCCTAAAGTAATGGAATCAAAGAACCATGGACTGAGACATCTGAAAATATAAACCTGAAATAACCTTTTCCTCCTTTCAGTTGTTTCTTTTAGCTATTTTCATGGCATTTTAAAACTGTCCAACACATGCAATTTCATTTTTTCATTTAAAGGAAACACTTTACAGCATCTGTTTGACATATCCATGTTTTCAGCATCACTACTTTTTTGCTTTGGGGGCCATTACTGAGTAAAATAAGTGCTATGTGAACAAAGCATTTGTGATACTGTGATGGTGGATCTGATAACTGAGGAAAGGATCTATTGAATAACTGACAAGTAGAATATATAGTGTGAATACACTGGACAAAGGGATAATTCACATCCCAGGAGGGACAGTGCTAGATTTCATCATGCTTAGAATGCTGCACAATTTAAAACTTATGAGTTATTTATTTCTGGAATTTTTCACTTAGTATATTTGAACTTGAATTGAGCATGTGTTATAGTTTAAATATAAATGTCCCACAAAGGTCATATGTTTAAATGCTTTGACCCCAGATGATGATGCTTTCCTCAGAGATTATGGAACTTTGAGAGGCAGGATTGAGCTTAACAGAAGTGAGTCACTGGGGGAAGACCTTGGAGTTTTTTATCTGGACCTGTGGCTTCTTGTTGCTATCTGCCATGCTGTGATGGCTTTCCATGGACCCTGCCACTGCCACACCTGCCCTTCCCCGATAATGGACTGATCCCTTAAGTGTGAACCCCCAATAAATACTTCTTCCCCAATAAACTTGCCTCAGTTGGTTTCTCTGCCACAGTGACATATCACCTGACTAATATACCACTATGGGAGAAGGACGTGGCAACCCATAGGCCATCCCAAAACAATCAGCCATTGAAAACCCTATGAGGGTCACTATGAGTTGGGCACGACTCAACACCACCTAACAACAACAACAAAAAATACAGCACTGGTAATTGAAACCATGAAAAGCAAAACCACAAATAAGGGGAACTAGTGTATTTGTGAACTAACCAAGCTGGCTGTAAAATTGATATTGATAAAAGAAAAGCTTTCCATCATTGATTTTTCAATATTAAATCACAAGTTGTTCTTGCAGAAGAAAAGAATGTTAAAATATTTGCCAATATTTCATTGATGATTGTGTTGTAGTAATTGGATAGGGGGAACATATTTTTGCCTTTCCTCCACTTTGCAAATTTTATAACATTTTCCTTGGCAAAAGCTTTTAAAAAAATAAAGTGTTTTGTGAGATAGGATAAAGATCATAGCTTTATTTTATTATGATAGAAATCAGTAAAGGTTATTAAGATTGAGAATTCAGTAGCTGGTCTGACAGAGTTCAAATCTTACCTTCAGCATTCAAATAGCAGTGACTAGAAAGAATTGAGGGCTGGGATTTAGCTCAGTGGGTAGAGTGCTGTGCTGCAGTCTCTGAGGCCCCGTGTTCAATTTCCAGCACCGCAAAAATCAGAGAAGGGCCTGGCAATCCACTCTCAAGGTAATCCCAAAGCACTCAGCCATTGAAAACCCTATGAGGGTCGCTATGAGTCGGATACTGACCTAACAACAACAACAACAAAAAAAAAGAATCGAGGCTCTCTGTGCTTCAGTTCTCTTATTTGTCAAATGGAGACAATAATACCAGCCTCAGAATTGTTGCAAAAGTCAAATGAAATAATGGACGAAGTGAGCATAATATGGTGACCAGTAAGTTCTCCCCCCACATGTCTGTCAGTTGGCCATACTGTGGGGACTTGTATGTTGATATGATACTGAAAGCTATGCCACTGGTATTACAGATACCAGCAGGGTCACCCATGGTGGACAGGTTTCAACTGAGCTGCCACAGTAAGGCAGACTATAGAGAAGGACACAGCTAACCCATTGCCAAAACAATTAGCCATTGAAAACTATATGAATAGCAGAGAGACACTGTCAGATATAGTGCTGGAAAATGAAACCCCAAGGCTTGAAAGCACTCAAAATATGACTGAGGGAGAGTTGTCTCCTCAGAATAGAGTCTAAAATAATGACAGGAATAGAGTAAAGCCCCAGGGACCTCCATTTGCTGATGTGGCATGACACAAAATGAGAAGGAACAACTATAAATATTCATTAATAATTGGAACATGGAATGTACATAGTGTGAATCTAAGAAAATTAGAAATCATCAAAAGGTAAATGGAATGCATAAAAATTGACATTCTAGGCATTAGTGAGCTAAAATTGATGGGCATGGGCCATTTTGAATCAGATAATCATATGGTCTACTATGCCAGGAATGACAGATTAAAGAGAAATGAGGTTGCATTCATCATCAAAAAAGACATCTCAAGATCTGTCCTCAAGTACAATGCTGTCAGTGATAGAATAATATGCATATGCCTCCAAGGAAGGCCAGTTAATATAACTATTATTCAAATTTACACACCCATCATTAAGGCCACAAATGAAGATAAGGAAGATTTTTACCAGCTCCTGCAATCTGAAATAGATTGAACATCCAGTCAGGATGTATTGATAATTACTAGTGACTGCAATGGTAGAGACAAAGAAGAAGACTCAGTGGTTGGAAAATATGACCTTAGTGACAAAAAATGATGCTGGGAATAGCATGATTGAATTTGGTCAGACCAGTGACCTTTTCATTGCAAATATATTTTTCACCAACATAAATGAAACCTATATACATGGAATTCACCAGATGGAACATACAGGAACAAAATTGACTACATTTATGGAAAGAGATGATGGAAAAGCTTAATATCAAAAGGCAAAACAAGACAAGGTGCTGATTGTGGATCAGGCCATCAACTGTGCATATGCAGGTTCAAACTGAAACTGAAGAAAATTAGAACAAGTGGATGAAAGCCGAAGTATGACCTTCAGTATAGCCCACTTGCATTCAGAGACCACCTCAAGAACAGGTTTGATGTGTTAGATACTAATGATTGAAGACCAAATGAGTTATGCCATGACATCAAAGATATCATCCATGAGGAAAGCAAAAGGTTATTTAAGAGATAGGAAAAAAAGAAAAGACCAAATTACATGTCCAAAGAGATGCTGCAACTTGCCCTTGAACGTCAAGCAGCTAAAGTAAAAGGAAGACATGACAAAGTTAAAGAACTAAACAGAAGATTTCAAACAGCTGCTCAAGAGGACAAAATCAAATATTATAATGACATGTGCAATGAGCTGGAGATAGAAAACTAAAAGGGAAGGACATGCTCTGTTTTTTTCAAGCTTAATGAATTGAAGAAAAAATTCAAGACTTGGGTGGCAATAGTGAACAATTCTACAGGGAAAATATTAAGTGATGCAGGAAATATCAAAAGAAGATGGAAGGAATTCACAGTTATTATACCAAACAGAATTGGTGGATGACCAACCATCTCAAGAGGTTGCATATGATTGGGAACCAGTGGTACTAAAGGATGAAGTAGAAACTGCCTTGAAGGCATTGTTTCAGCAAACAAATCCAGCACTGCTGGAAAATCAAGCCAGATTCAGAAGAGGGCATGGAACCAGGGACATCATCACTGGTGTCAGATGGATATTGACCAAAAACAGAGAATACCAGAAAGATGTCTGTCTATGTATTATTGATTATACAAAGGCATTTGACAGTGTGGATCACAACAAACTATGGATAACATTGCAAAAAAAAAAAAAAAGGAATACCAGAGCACTTAATTGCACTCATGAGGAATCTGTACATGGACAAGGAGGCAGTTGTACGAACAGAACAAGGAAACACTGCCTGGTTTAAAGTCAGGAAAGATGTGTGTCAGGGCTGTACCCTTTCAGTATACCTCTTCAATATGCTAAGCAAATAATTTGAGAAGCTGGACTTTGTGAAAAAGAACATGGTATAAGGATTTGAGGAGGACTCATTAACAACCTCCACTCTGTAGATGACACAATTTTGTTTACAGAAGTGAAGAGGATTTGGAACATTTGCTAATGAACATCAAAGAACACAGTCTTCTGTGTGGATTGCACTTCAACAAAATAAAAATCCTTACAATTGGGTCAGTCCACAACTTCATGATAAATGGATAAAAGACTGAGGTTGTCCAAGATTTCACCTTACTTGGTTCTACGATCAACATCCATAGAAGCAGTACTCAAGAAATCAAAAGATGCATTACACTGGGAAAGCTGTTGCAAAAGACCTTTTAAAGTGTTGAAAAGTAAAGATACCACATTGAAGACGAAGGTGTGCCTGACTCATGCTATGGTATATTCAGTCACATCATATGGTTGTGAAAGCTGGACAGTTCAGAAGGGAGACAAGAGAAGAATTGATGTTTTTAATGATGGTGCTAGAGATGAATATTGAATATACCATTGACTGCCCAAAGAATCAACAATCCCATCCTAGAAGAAGTGCCACCAGAGTGCTCCTTGGAAGCAAGGATGGCTAGTCTGCATCTTACATGTTTTGGGCATGTTGTCAGGACAAACCAATCCCTGGAGAAGGATATCATTCTGGGAGAGTGTCAGGTCAACAACAACAAAAAAATGAAGACCCTCAACTAGATTGATTGGCATAGTGTCTGCAACAATGGGCTTAAACATAAGTAATATTGTGTGCCTGGCACAGAATCAGGGAATGATTTGTTTTGTTGTACATAAGCTCGCTGTGAGTCAGACTTGATGGCTCCTAACAACAACAGCAAGAAGTGCTCAATACACATTTTCTGGTGGGAGAAGGCATCATTACAGTACACAGCAGGGAGAATGGAGAACTATGATAGACATATGGACATAGAGTGATGGGGACAGAAGAAAGAGAAATTAGCTCTGGTTTTTTCCAGTCAAGAAAGGTTCCTCAGAAAGGGTGATATTTGGACTGGGTCTTGACCAAATGAGGTGTTCTCAGGGTCAAGAAGATCTAAAAGGGCATTGAGGACAGATGAAATAGCATATTGAAAGCTTTTGAGGCATGTGGTCAGAATAACTGATGCGAGTATGCATTTAAAATTCATTTTGTAAATTTTTATAAATGTATTTCTTCAATAAACACTTGATGGACAAGGTTTCTGTGTTTATCATGGTATTAAGTGATGAACTAGGCAGCAAGACCTCAGACCTCATGAAGTTCCCAATCTATTTGGGGACAGGCAGTTAAGCCAATAAACTAATAATCAGATCATAGGTTTTAATTGTGATAAAATCTATGGAAGAAATATACCAGGACAGTGACTCAAGATGTGATTGACAATACTGGAAATTATGAATTGATGTTTCAGGGAACTTGACCCAAATCAGTGATCTTAAGGGAGTGAGAATGCTAGAAGGGGAATGCTCCTATTGAACATAGGAGAATAAAGACCAGAATCACTTAGATTTGTGACTTCTTAGTTATAAATTAGTAGAACATTTTGAGAATTTAAAGTGCCTACTGATGATGGAGTGGTAACCCTAGAAATTCTGATTTAGTTGGCCTGAGGTAGGGCCAAGCAATAAGCTTTGCTTTTGCAGTACTTAGGGGTTGAACCGAGGGCACTGCACTTACTTTGCAAGTGCTTTAGTCACTGGGCTGCACTCCCAGCCTATTTTTTATGTTAAACGTTGAGTCAGGGGTCTCGCTAAGTCATACAAGCTGCCTCTAGCCTCAAATTCACTATCCTCCTGCTTCCACCTTCAGAGTTGCTGGGATTAAAGGCATGCACTGCTGTGCCCAGCTGAAATAAGCATTTTAAAGGCCCCCCTTCCCAGGTGATTTTAAGGTGCAGCCAGCCATTAGTGAGAACTTCTGAGCTTGAGTAACCCCTTTAGGATTCTGAGATGACTGTTCCCTGCCCTCACTTGTGGAATCGGTGGCCAGGAAGCCCATGTTGATTGATGAGGAGTTACCATAGGTGTTGCATGTGACTAGAAAGAAAGGTTTAATATTATATTGTCAAAATATGTCTCTGATCTTTGAGTCCCATGTGGTCATTCACAAGTGCCTTTTAGGGGACACTGTTGGTGCCCACACAGTTCCTATTACCTCCCATTTCTTGCTGTGTACCCACCTGCCAGTTGCTATGTGCTTTGATGCAAATAATTCTCAGGTGTGATCTGCTTTGGAGGGCTGACATTAGGCTACTAGAACCTCCCTGTCACCTACATACAGAGTTGGGAATGCCTGAGAGTTTACATCTCCCTGGGGCAGCCCATGACTGGTAACTATTGTGACTGGAAGTTCAAAAGCCTTTAGCTTTAGATAAGACTAACTCTCAGGTATGATTCATGTTCCAGAGCTCCCTACAGAATCAGGCTGAGTCCAGAATTTTGACGGATATCACACCCTTGCCTGGTTTCCTCCCTTTTCTCTGTCACTTCTTTCACTTCCTTACTGGTTTCTCCTGGAATCATTTCCTAAATATATCATTTGCAGTGAAACCTTGACTCTGGGCCTATTTCTAGAAGACAAGCCACCTTTCTAGAGTTGGGCAACCTTCACTTCAGAACCAAAGCCTACATTCTGTCATCTGAAGTCAACATTCTGAATGGATACAGCTCCTGCCTGGAGACATCTTCCCTAGACAAGGAAGAGGGGGCACAGGAATTTTTAATGATGGAAGATGGGTCTGATTGGTCCCTGTTCCCCCTCCATGGGATCTGGTCAGAGAAACAGGGGTCATGATCTAAAACATTAGCAGGTACCATCTAAACCAGTGGTCTCCAAACTTTTTTGGCACCAGGAACCACTTTTGTGGAAGACTGTTTTTCCATGGACCTGGGGATTGGGTTTCAGGATGACTCAAGCACATTACAGATGAACATTTTGCTCGCTCAACCCCTACTCACACCAGTTCCGGCCCACGGCCTGGGAGTTGGGGACCCCTGATCTAAACCATTAGCTTGGGAATCAGGGAGAGCAAGGCAGTCAAGTGGCAAGGGTTTCCCAAAGCCTATGGCATTATCCTATAAGTTCTACTCTGAATGGTGTCTGATGCAACTGTCCTCTGGATACTAGAGGTCTTGGAACCTGGGACCTTGAACCAGAGTAGGATGTTCTTGCCTCTGATGGCAGGAGACCCTGAAAATGCAAGTCCAAACTCTTAATGACCTTATAGCAGCTACCTCATCATGTATGAGATGGCTTGAAGGCATAGTGTAGCTTTCAAAAGTCCTGTAGGGGAGACTTGCAAAAATAAGTTTTGCAAAGAAAATGTTCATCAATGTCTCTTTTCATTGAGAGAAACAGAGGTGACATGGGGGAAAAATGTTCAAGTAAATACTATGTGTTGTGAGTGAACATTTTAAGTTGTTGTTCTCTTATGCTATCAGAATTTTCCTATTAGAAAATATCCTTTCTGTTTACAAATGATCCTGAATAGCTTGTTGCAACTACATCTTTTGTCCTGGAGCTATGATGTTGGGGATAGTGGATGATTCTCATTTAGGTGTGAGTTTATCTTTACTGGCAACCTGAAAAGGGCATGCTCTTAGATAAATATGTTTTCAAGAGAATGATGGGAATAAAGTTCAGATAGGAAGCAAAAATAATAACCAACTTCTTGTTTCTTTTCCTCTACTTCCTAATGGGGGCTGGGATTTAGCTCAGTTGGTAGAGCACTACTCTGCAGTCTCTGAGGTCCTCAGTTTGATTCTCAGCACTGCAAAAATGCGAAAAGGACAAGGAAGCAATCCACTCCCAAGGCAATCCCAAAACAATCAGCCATTGAAACCCCTATGAGCATTGCTATGGGTTGGACATGACTTGATGGCACCTAAGAACAACTTCCTAAGGCTTATCTTTCAGGGAATGGACACTTATACAACTCACAAATGCTACTTCTTCTCCACCATCCCCACCCTCATTTTATCATACTTTTCTGGTCTTTGAGAAGGGATAGATTCACTAGCAAACAGATTTATCTGACAAAGTGGTTTCTGGATTTCTGGTGACAGTTGCAGATTTGCGTCTGAATGGGCAAGCTGCAGATGTGGTGGGCCTGCTGGAGTTGCTGAGTGTGCTTTGGCACAATAATCCCAATCACATGTGAACCATATGTTGACTCCATAGTTTAACTCTCCCAAAATTCTTTTTTATTCTTTGTGGTTTCCTATGAGGCTGGTTGAGATAAAGCTAAGCAGTTTAGACCACCAAGTACAAAAAAGAAATGCTCAGCTGGCCCTTCCTATACTGTGTTTATTTGTAAGAAAAGAAGAAAAAAAGAAAGGATACTGAGCTATGAAGGAAAAATCTTGAGTTTCTCCTTTTGCTGTAGTTTACACTCACAAGTTCATCTCTCAGGCTTGGATTCATCATCTTTAATCTGGCTTTTGAATTTGATTGAATTGACAAGTGGGTCTTAAATAATCAGATTGCTGAGAAGAATAGGTGGTGATGTTATGGGCTAGTGGTACCCTCTGCGGTCCTTGACAGCATGCAAATGTTGAGGATCTATTTTCTTTGCTGTCCACAACTGTATAACTTCATGCCAGTCATGGGCATTACATGAGGCCATCCTTGGGCTCTTCCCAGTCCAATCCATCAAGGGAGAGCCACAGATAATAAAAAATGATCCTAGGAGTGAGGTCCAGCTCCCGGAAGCAAGGCTTCAGAGTCTTACTTTAGTTGGCAAAGATGAGAGGAAGATTCAATATAGAATAAGTGAGATGGCTGAGATACCAAGACAAAGGTCCTGGTAAGTGTACATGATCAACCCAAGTGGTGGCCAGGCATAGACTGAGTCTGAGGAGAAAGCAAGGGCCTACAGTTCTTTCCAGCCCCTGATGTTAGGGGTGAAGCTGTTGGTTCTCCCTGATCTGGTCAGGAGGATATGAGGGCTGGATAGGTGCCCCCAAGTCCAATGCAGAATATCTTTAGATACTAGATGGGACAGCCCAAGAGGCTGGTTGTTTTGTGAAGTCACTCTTTTGCTTTTTATTGCCTCTTGTCCTCACCCTCAAAGATCAAAGTCCCATTAGTAACAGATCCTCAAGTAGTCCAGCTGCTACTACACTCTTGCAGATTCAAAGTTTTATTTAAGGCTGTTGTTACATAAAGAGCAGTGCAGGTCCTGAGCACTCTATTACAAGCAGCCCTCCATCCTATCTTGTGACCTCTAGGTTTGGGTTCTTACATCTTTGTGCTACTCTGCAGTCACTGCTTTGAAGTTAAGTGTGTTGACAAACATAAGAATTGTTATTTGAGAAGGAGATCAGAAATGAGGATGGAGTATTGACATCAGAGTTTGTTGGGCTCTTCCTGGGGTTTCTCTCTCTGTGTGTTGTGGGTGGAAAGAAGAGGTGTGTGCCCCAATGCTGCACCTGGTGGTGAGGCTGTGCCTGGAGAACAGAGTGTCACACACAGGATAGAAGGATGGGTTTATTCACAAAGGAGGGGAAAGGAATAGACAATTAGGGAGAGGGGAAAGGGGAGTTGGAGAAGGGAAGCACTCAGCTGCTGTCTCTGGCACTGGGGCAGAGCCTCCCAGGTGTTGTTGGTCTTCCAGCTCTCAGCTTTCGCCACTTTGGGGGTCCTGAACTTTATTCCCAGAGTCTTGCCTTGAGAAGCTGTCAGTCCATCCAACATTATAGAGGTTGGGGTCGAATAGAGGTGGCAGGTGGGTTGAAGTATGATAAAGGCAAGTCAGAGGAAGGCTGAAGGCTAGGCTAGGCAGATGAGTAAATGGGCCTTGGGCCCTTAAGGAACCACAAGGACCCGGTAAGCTTTTCTTGGATGGTGTTCAGAATGGCCACTGAACTCTGAGCTCTGGAGTTTATATGGCCTGATAGCCAGCCAATCAGGGGAACAGGGTTGGATCAGAAATGACCAATCAGGCATCAGGGGAGATTTAAATGCTACCATACCTTGGGTGCCATCTTGGCCCACTCAATGGGAGGGGGGAAGAGTGAGATACCTGGATGTATAGCAAAGGTGACCCATTGCTATCTTGCCCCATAGGATTCCAAGTGGGCTAGATGAGCTCCTGGGACTGGCCATGCTTGGGGTATTCTCTATCCTTCTGGGAATCCCAATAAGAGTTTAATTTAAATATTTGTTGGCTTCCGCTGGCTTTAGTAACATTGATAGATCTCACATATGCACATGGAGTGTTTGGAATGTTAGGTGCACTCATATGCCATCCATACTTATTTAGGAGCCCAAAGACTCACCTTCGTCATGTTCATCTGGATTTAACATCATTTTCATTTGAAATGAGATGCCTAGGTGCAATACCTCCTCGTTTGGATGTTGTACATACTCAGATACAGCATACGCTTCCTGAGAGGCTGGCCACATTCACTCTTGGGTCACTTATGCACACTCTGGTGTCAAGTTCTCCTTCAGAAGGGCCTATAAGACAATAGGCATGTTCACTGACTTATTGCTCCCTTCCACCCACACTTCACACTTATCCAAGTGTGTCTTATACTTGCATGCCAATCTCTTTTCTCATTTGCATGGCTGACCATCCCCATCCTCAAAGAAATTCAGAGAAATTCATACTGAGGATGTCACATGTTCTTGGGAGAAGCCCCTTTATATCACTCTTTTTTTTTTTTTTTTTTTTTTGGTACTGAAGGGTTGAGCCCATGGCCTCATGCATTCTCTGCAAGTGCTCTGCCACTGAGCTACACCTACTGCCCAGTTTTTTTCTTACTTTTTCTCTTTTTATTTTGAGATAGGGTCTAGCTGAGTTACACAGGCTACCTCTGAACTTGACCTTGCAATCATCCTGCGTCAGTCGTCCAAATCACTGGGATTACAAATGTTCACCAATGGGCCTGACTCATGTATCTTTATTTTTTTCTTAATGAAATAGCCCTGTGTTTTTTTATCTTTACTCAAATTGTGTTTCTTAACCAAGTTTCGTTGGATGGATAATCTGCTGAAATGATGGGAACCTGAACCAATTTTTTTCCCTGTAAACCAACTGCTAGCTCACTTTGCCATCTTTATATGATTGGTTTGGGGCCACTGCTACAGCTGCCTCTTTAATTCACATGAGTATTCCTTTTGGCACTCTTTAGGAAGTTGATATTCTATCTTAAACCATGGGTCCCAGAGATCTGTACAATAAAGCTCTTCTGAAACAAGGGTATTTTTCTAATAAAAGTACATACTGTGAGCATTGAAAAAGATGGGGAAACGTTATCCAGTTCACAAACTTTAACATTTACAAAGATAATCTTTATACTTGCATGTAGTTGATGTTCAATAAAGGCTCAATCATCCCTACACACACACACACACACACACACACACACACACACACACACACACACACACTAGCACTTTCTTATGTCCCTCTAAGTTAAAGAGAATGATATGAGATCACTAGGCAGGAACTCTGGGGAATCACTGTTTACTTTGATTAAAGTTCCTGCATCTAGTCAGATTTGCCTCCATGCTTGCTTTCAGCTTTAATTTAATCCAACTTGATTCATTTCAACAAGCATTCATTGATCCCTTGCTTGGTATCAGGCTCCTCGTGGGTGATGTGTGTTGGGAGAGTGATTTACAGGTAACTAAGCCACAATTCTCATTTTCTTAAAGGACTCAGTCTAGTAACAAGACAGTGGTCCCATTCTCATGTTTGTATAGAACTGAGATGGTGATTAATGAGTTGTAGAAGAACAAAGGTGGGAGAAGATCTAGACAGGCTTCACAGAAGTGAAAGAAAGGCTCAGCCTTTATGGAAACACATCTGTAGGCAGAGATGGGAAGAACTGGAGGGTACTGTAGGTAGAAGAATCATGAACTGGTGGTGGTGTGGGATGAGTAACATCCAAAGGATATTTGTACAATAGCATGGGGTCTGGAACAGCTGGAATGAGGGCAACATCATGAAAAGATCTTCTGAAGGAAGGCTGGAAGCTAAGCACAATGGTTTCAAATGCCAGGATGAATTTAGATTGGATAATTTGGGCAATGGAGAAGCTATGGAGGTATCTGAAGATGTACTATGCTAAAAATTAGGAATATCAATTGATGAACTGATTATCTGATCAAGTAAATTAGAGGCAAAGAGACCAAGTCCAGGTGAGAGGTGGGAAAGTGCCCAACCTGAGCACTGGCAGTGGGAAGAGAAAAGTGGGAGCGATAAACATAACATTGCTGAGGTCAAGTCCGTGTGGCTTTTTGATTAGAGGTGTAGAGTGAGAACTAAGCAGATAGATGCTGAGGAGCCCTAGATTCAGGATTTGGCTACCTGACAGATGGTACTACCTGTCACTAAGGAAAGACATGTAGAGAGAGGGGCAGCAGGTTTGTAGGGGTAGAGGTTGAGTTGAATTCTGGATATTCAGTGTTATGAGCTGGCTTTGGGACCTGGGAAGGGAGATAGATTTGTGCAAAACCATGGGTTTAAAATAAACTGGGAGGAGAGGTTTTGTTATAGACAGAAGTGATGATGATGTTTCCATTTGGAGGAAGTTGTGCTGAACCCACAAGCGTAAGTGAGCTTATCCCTCTGGAGTGGCTTCACTGTTTCTCCCCTCTTTCCTATCCAGTGTTTATCAGCTGGTTGTCAAGGAGGAGCGACTTCAGAAGTCCCGAAGGGCAGCTGACATCATCGAGTGTTTCTCAGTCCCTGTGAGCTACAGGAATGCCTCCAGCCTTGATTCTCTACACTACTTTGCTGCTGAACTGAAGCCAGCCAACCTACCTGTCACCCAACCATTTACAGTGGGTGACAACAAAACATACAATGGCTACTGGAACCCTCCTCTCTCCCCACTGAAAAGCTACAGCATCTACTTCCAGGCACTTAGCAAAGCAAATGGAGTAAGTATGGCTACATGGAGGCTATTGCTTGCCTCGTTTGAATTTTCCCATTCTCAAATGAGAAGGTAGCAAGGCTTTAGGGCACACATTGACAAACTAAGGCCCATGGGCCAAATCAGCCCCATGCTTTAGGGGATTTTTTGGATAAGGTCTTTGTGGGTTTTATTTTTGTATAACAATAGCCTCTTCATTTGCATATTGTTGATGGCTGCTTTGATGCTTACCAGTAAATTTGAACATTTGCAACAGACATTGAATACCTCACAGGTCCTAAAACATTGACACTACAGCTGTTATGGAAAAGTTTGCAAATTCTTGTATTAGAGTATGGGAAGGTGGCTTGAGCAAATTACATAGCTTTAGTCTTGATTTCTTCATCTGCAACAGTAATAGCTACCAATGTGCTCTGTGTGGAAGCTGGATGCCCTAGCATGTTTTAGCCATAGCCCTGTGGAATCTGATCCCATCAGATCTTGGAAGCTAAGCAGGGTCGGGCCTGGTTAGTACCTGGATGGGAGACCGCCTGGGAACACCAGAAGTTGTAGGCTTGGGAGAAGGACCTGGCAACCCCCTCCCCCAAAAAAATCAATCTGCCATTGAAAACCCTATGCACAGCAGAGAAGCACTGACAATAGTGTTTCCCCTGGTGTACAGAGGGTCACTATGAGTCGGATACCAACTCGACAGCACCTAACAACAACAACAACATGCATAGGACTCCCTTTATTGTTACCATTAGTCCCATTCAGAAATGAGTTTTCTCTCAAAAGCAAGGTAACTATTTTTATGTCATATATTTCCTTAGTCAAGCAGAGGTACTATTCTTAACATCACAAAATCATAGGGCTAGAAAGGCTTTTAAAAGTTATCCATCACCTTCACACCCATACACACACACATGCACACAAACACATACACATGCAAGTTGAATAGCATCAGTGAACATTACTGCATCACAGTCAACTGGGGTTGGTGTTTATTTTTGATTACCTATAATGACAGAGAGCTCACTTTCCTGATCTTTGAGGTGATAGTGTGGGGGCTGTTGCCTCAAAAATTTGTAATGTACTTAAATATTTCCTTGGTTGTAGTTTCCATTGCTCTTGGTCTACACTCTTGAGGGCCTATAAAGCCAATGAAATCATTTTTGTGGTTGCTTTTTTTCCATTACATAAGATCTTTTCTATCATCCACTTCCCCTCTTTAAAAACTCACCTATCTGGTCTTGTCTTCTGCTAATACTTTCTCTCATACACTGGTATTTGCCATCCAGGGTGCTTTCGTGGACATGCTTTAAGTTTTTATAGTTCGTTGAGTAGACATAGAATGCACACTGAGATATACTAAGCCATGTGATTCACATTAAGGTTGGTCTATACCCTCTAAAATCTTATAAAATGTAAGGAAGCCAGGCATGGGGTGCTGCATGCTTCTAATCCCAGCAACTAGGGAGGCTGAGGTAGGAGGATTGTGAGTTTGAGGCCAGTCTGCATAACTTAGCAAGACCCAGTCTCAAAATATATATATATATTTTTTAAATGGGCTGTTGGTGCATCCCAATGGTATAGCACTTGCCAAATATATGTGAGGCCTTGAATTCAACCCCCAAGTACCTAAAAAAACAAAAAAAGGTAAGGAAGCCTGGCATGTGTCATGTTATGTAGTATATCTGGAGAAGTGAGAAACTCACTGAAAAAGAAGGCTGAGATAAAAGCAAGATTTGGTAAAGTGTGTGGAGAATAGCTGGGCAGACTCTGGGGGTCAAGATAGAGAGTTTAGTCATCAGTGATAGTCATTGCCTGGGAAAGAAAACCTGGACTGAGGAACTAATTAACATTTAGAATGTCCGCATGCCCATTTAAATTCCATTTTGGTATTTCAGTTCTGCATTTATTACTGGTTCAAGCAACACTCCTCACAGAGAGTATAAAGCTACAAAGTGAAGCTTCCAGACTGCCTTCCACCTGTTCATCTGGTCCTCCCTCTGCATCCAACACTCTGATGTATTGAGTAGGAAGACATAAAGATGGGAAGAAGCATCTGGGAACCCATCTTGTTCTTATCTCTCCACATTCCCCATTGGCCAGTGTTTTGCTTTGGCACAACTCTCTGATCAGGTGTGGTTTCCCCTGCTCTTGGCACCTGTCAAGAGATGTGGTTGTGTTGCAGTGCTGGGACAAATGGGAAGTGCCTGTGTTCCATTCACCCTCTACCACATTCCCACCCAGGTACCTACAAAACCTAGCAATAGGCCAAGTCCACAGAGCCCTAGATAAATTATCCTAGAAGAACTTTCCCCAACCCATGCATGATTGGCTTTGAGAACCTGCCCACAGCAGATGACCCAGGACATCTCTTGGATGTTTTGCTCCCCACACATCCCATCATAGACGTCCTCTTCAAGACACACGGTTTTGCCACTGAGATAAAATAAGTCAAACACTCTGAAGCTGCCTTGTCTTGGAAGTAGTTTCTACTCCTGCTTCCAGGATGAACAAGGGCACTTAATTACTTATGCCTTCCATGCCACATCCTTTGTACTCCCAGTAATGACACACAAGCAGGAAGGAGATTAGAGGAAGGCTTATGCAAGGTTTCTCAGGGAGAAACGTTGGTCTCAAAAGAACAGAAAGAGGAAAATAAGTTGGATGGGTGTTCAGAATGTTGTATTTTTCTGGCAGGTTAAAAACAACACATTGCTTGAACTTACTGTCTTTAGTACTAATTTTTACTGAAAAGAATTGGTGGAAGGGGCATAGGAATAGCCTGGTCATTTTCACATTAACAAATCACTACCCAGTCCCTCTTAGATTTCTCTATATTATAGAGGGCAGCAGACAATGCACTTAAGCGAGAAGGACTTTTGAGAGAGTGTGTTGTCACCCACAAATTCCTTATCAGCCAAATTTGCTATCTTTCTGCAAATATATCAGGAAGACATTCTCAATATCCAGAGGTTTTCACATTTCATGCTTCTAACAAATGATTCAGAGCCACTGACTGAAGAGTGAATCAAACAAAGAAATTGAGAAGAGAGATGTGGAATAAAATGACCCACAGTGAGCATGAAGTTAATTAGACATTGCATTAATGCTAAATAATTGTGCTAAACATGTTACAAAACAGAAGGTTAATGTAAAAAATAATTGAAGATAAGCTGCATAATATAAAAATTAACAATTATGATTTGAGTCTCTAGTTCACTATTATGTCAACAAAAACTAATAGTTGGAGGACTGAAGCATGTAAACAGAAATCTAAATTTTCCTCATATTAGACAAGAAGGAATAAATACTGATTTAATTTTGATCCTCAGAATTTTTTAAGTATATTTTTAAATATAAAGACAGACTTCCAATCTATCAAAGACAAGCCAAAAATAACAAGCTACAAAGAAATACAGGGAAAACAAAGGCAACTGTAAGTAAACATGGAAATTAGCAACTCTAAATCAAGACATAGCACTCTAACATCAAAATGTGCCTAATCTCAGAAGCTAAACAGGATTGGCCTGGTTAGTCCTTGGATGGGAGACTACCTGGGAATACCAGGTACTGCAGGCTAGGGAGAAGGACTTGGCAGTCCACTCCTAAAACAATCCAACATTGAAAACCCTATGAATAGCAGATAAGTACTGTTGGGCATAGCACAGTGTTGGAGAGTGTTTCTTTCTGTTGTACATAGGGTCGCTATGAGTCAGATCCAACTCGATGGCACCTAACCACAATAACAACAAAGTAAGACAGAAATACTAGATTTGATGGTGAGAAAATGTAGTGGTCTTCTCCCCTCACAAAAGAGAAAGAAAATATACCTTGAGTCAAGTAAAAACCAGAATTCAGCAATCCTGTATCTTTAAGGTGGTCATTAAACAACGGAGACAGGAAAAGAATTGATGCCTTTGAGTTATAGTGCTGGAGACATCTATTGAACATACCATGGACTGCCAAAAGAACCAACGGATCTGTCTTAAAAGAAGTGTAATCAAGGTGCTCCTTGGAAGCAAGGATGGCTAGACTGCATCTTACATATTTCAATCATGTAGTCAGGAGAGACCAATCCCTGGAGAAAGACATCATGTTTAGGAGAGTGACAGGTCAATGAAAAAAAGGAAAACCCTCCACCAGATGGATTGACAGTGGCTGCAACAATGGGCTTAAACATAAATAAGATTATGTGCCTGGCACAAAATTGGGAAGTGTTTTGATCTGCTGTACATAGGGTCACTATGAGTGAGACTCCACTTGATGGCCCCTAACAACAACAACAACAACAACAACAACAACATATCTTTAGAAGATTAAAAACAAATTAAAAACAAAGGATGGGACAAAGCCGTTGTTGTTGTTGTTGTTGTTGTTGTTATTGTTAGGGGCCATCAAGTTGGATCTGACTCATAGTTAACCCTCATAGGGTTTTTAATAGCTGATTGTTTCAGGATTGTTTCAGGAGTGGATTTCCATGTCCTTCTTCCATTTTTCTGGTGCTGGGGATTGAACCTGGGTCCTCACAAAGGGAAAAAAAATGGTCATTTGTTACAGGGTAGTTGTGGACTAGGCTGAATAATTTACTATCAGCCAATTTCACTCTTCCCTACCCTACCAATAAGCTTTACTCAGGAAGAGAATTTAAGACCTAGACATCTTTATTCTATGGATATTAGAATAATTTGTCAGTTTAGCAGAGTGGCCATAAATTCAGCCTTTATAATCAGACTGCCTGCATACAAAACTCTGGTGGCTATGTGACTTTAATTAAGCTATTAAAAGGGTCATATGTGGTTGATTAATTGAAGGAACATCTACTAACCACTCACTATTTGTCATAAGAGCATTTTTCGAAGTTATGGAAATACAGCAGTAAGCCAAACAGACAGGACTCTGCCCTCATATTGTTTACATTCTATCTGGGCAAAGACCAAAAATAAATAAATAGGTAAAATAATATGTCAAAGCATGGATTATTAGATTTAAGAGTGTGTAACTCACTCATGAAATGTTGATTCTTGCATGAAGATAAAAACACTTTATAAACTCTACAGTCATTTTTGTATGTGGAATACTTTATTCTAGCCCTATGGATGCCATGGAGAATTTAAACGTGATATGCATAATAAGATATGGTGCTCAGAGTCCTTTCAGGCATTTTCATGAAGTATGAGCTATTCTCTGGCACTTGTGTTGGAAGTTTTATCTGATTAGTGTTCTCATATTTGTCCATTGATGCTTTCTTGACGATAACAAGGTAGTCCCAGTTCTGAAAGTATTATCCTTGGTGCTGAATTCCCAGCATCTTTCTTACCAATCAGCCCATATTGTAACCTTTTGTTTTGGCTATAGCTCTATTATACATCTATAGCACCTTAGAGTTGGATGGACTTTGAAGTGTCATCTAATCTAGACCAGAAGAAAAAAAATGAAATTTCTGATAAAGTGTTCTCAGCAGGGCTTCAGCTTGATTACTGCAATTCTCTGGAGTGAAAGGAGTTGATTCCTTTGTGGAACTGGTAAAATTATTAGGACTTTTCTCCCTATATAAAGCCAAATTCTATCTGCTTAAGTCTTCCCTCTTGGCCACTTTTATTGATTTGAAAAAATCAGATCTTTCCCTGCCAACCTTTCAGAGAAAATGTGACAGTACTAACTACCCACCCTTGGTCACCCAAGTCATTTCATTTATATTTAACATGCAGTACCTTTTATTTCTCACATGGCATGATTTCTATAATATCTACATACCTTTCAAACTATTCTGTCTGTTATCTTTCTTCAATTCTCTCTTTTAGAAGATATTTACCAAACCCAGCACTGTGTTTCAGATACAATTAGGCCATACCAAATACATTTTAACTATTCCTCCTGTCTCAAATACAGTATTTCATAAGACATTACCTATTAAACCTTCCAAGATGTTGTTCTCACTTTGGGGTTTTGACGCAAAATGTTATGTTACCTAAATTTCACATTTCCTCATTTTCAGAGCTAGAACCTTCTCATTTTTAGATCTCAGTTTCAGTGCCATACCCTCCAAGAACTTCCCAATGATATTAACTGGAAGTCCACACTGGTACTTATAGGCTACTCATTCTTTCTCTTTGTAACTGGATATACTGTATATTCTCAAATCTAATATGCACTCTTTCAACAGTTTTAGGGGACTAAAAAATCAGATGTGGATTGAAGATAAAAACACTTTATAAACTCTACAGTCATTTTTGTATGTGGAATACCTTATTCTAGCCCTATGGATGCCATGGAGAATTTAAACATGATGTGCATAATAAGATAAGGTGCTCAGAGTCCTTTCAGGAATTTTCATGAAGTATGAGCTATTCTCTGGCACTTGTGTTGGAAGTTTTATCTGATTAGTGTTCTCATATTTGTCCATTGATGCTTTCTTGAAGATAACAAGGTAGTCCCTTCTTGTAGCATCACATGCACAAGGTAATGCAATCTAAATCATGTACAGATTAGATTTACAGTTGAGAGCTTATTCTTGGGAAAATTATAGAAATGCTGTACATGTTGTAAAAACCATATAATGCAATAATGTGGATTATATTTGAGTATGGCTTATATTTGAGAATATATCATATTTTAATTACACATTTTTGTATACCACATGCCTCTGCTACTACACTGAGCCCCAAAAGTGAGGAACTGTGTCTAGGTTTTTCTTTTCTTTTTGTTTGTTTGTTCCTTTTGTTTCCAGTGCTTAGGGTTGATCCCAGGGCCTTGTGCTTGCATCCTTTGCAAATGCTGTACCACTGAGCTGCACCCTCAGCCCATCTTTTTAATACCTTTTTGAGATAGGGCTCACTAAATGACACAGATTGCCTCTGTTCTCGAACTTGTCATCCTTCTGCCTTTGCCTCCTGAGCCACTGGGATTACAGGCATGCACCACCATGCCCAGGTCAGTTTGTTTGTTCTTAAGTTTTGAGATTTTGTTTGCTGGTATATTCTCCATACTGAGTTCAATATCGAACATAAAATTGTTGTTGTTGTTGTTGTTGTTAGGTGCCGTGGAGTCATATCCAACTCATAGCAACCCTCACAGGGTTTTCAATGGCTGATTGTTTTGGGATTGCCTTGGGGGTGGATTGCTGCATCCTTCTTCCATGAACAAATAAGAAATAGTCAATAATTACTTGATGGATGACTGTATAGAGGAATGAATGAATGAGAAATGAAGGTTTGAAATATTACTTGTGGTATGTGAGTCTCAATTTCATTTATAGATTGAAATAGTAATTCATTCTTCACATAGTCATTTTGATGATTAAATAAGAGAAGATCTTGAAAAATAAGAGGCACCAAATAAGTGTCAGTACAGTCTAAATTTCCATTCAGTGTAGAATTAGAGTTGTGGTTCTGAGCCATTTCACCATAGACAGATAAACCCTAACAGACCTTCCTCCCATCATAGTAGCAAGATTTTCCACCCAGATATCTCATTTCCCAACCTCCAGGATCCTGGGCAGCCTTGATTTCCTCCAGATTCTCCAAATGATACCCAGAGTAGCTATCTCAATTATAAACAGCAGGTGGGTGCAGTTTTGCATTGTTTCTTTCCCACTCTTCCCAGAATGAGGTCTGCTGAATCTACTGTTTTCTACATCCTCACCACCATTAGCCATGATTGTGAAGTTGAAAGGACCATAATTAACGGTTGGATGCAAAACAAGTGTGGCAGATTCATGCAAATATCCATCAGGAGCCACCTTTTATTGGGCAATGCTGTTATGCAAGTTCTATTCATGCAAGGAGAAAACTTTCCTTGCCATATTTTTTTGCATCATGCAGGAGTACATTTAACCTTGATGATGCCTCTGCCAAATGCTGAGCTAAATAAGAGAAGTGGAAAGTAGAAGGGTGATTGTTGTCTTTCTCTTACTTCCTCTTCCAGCTCTTGAACTCAATTGCCTCTTGAGAACAGTTGGAAGCCAGATGCTATGTTGAATGGATTGCCATGTTTGTGTTATAATCACATTATAATAGTTGGGATCATGTAGGTAGGCCAGGGTTAGAGAAAATTCTGTTACTCCAAATGAAATGGAATAAATTATATTTAATTGTGTCCAAGCACTGTGAAAAGAATGTTTGCACATGGATGAGTTTTCTGTGGCTTGGTGGGATGGAAAAAACTGAGAACTGAGCATCTGATAGATTTGGCTTGGAATCATGGGTGTTCTCAACTATCTCAAGATATGTAGTGTGATTAATGGTCTACATCTCAAAAACTTCATGGAAAGTGAATGAGACAATGTAAATGAAGTATCTTGTAGCATCACAGTTGTAATACTTGTTCTGTTTCCCTTTTGCTGTTTTTTCTTTCTTGAAGGAAAAGTGGCTTGAAACACCTTTACCCAACATATACCAATTTGTTCAGCAGACTCCCCATGGAAGCACATAGCTTCCTAACTCTGGAGGACCCCAAGACTCTTATCTATATCCCAGCTATTGACCACTTTGACACACACCTAGTTTTATTCCTCTTAGTTTAATTTCTCACACATAGTTTCAAGCCTAATATCTGCTCCTGTTGAATCTTTTCACCTAATTGATCTTATGTTTTGGGTAGGATGTTGCCCTTTTCATGCTATTTCCTGATTCTTTTGTTAGTGATTATTCCAATGTTATATATAAAATGTTCAGATGGATCACAGAATGAGGATCTGTGGAGACTCAAATTCAAGCAGGTTAGAGTTAAGACCACACAGGTGATTACATGGCAATTTGGATCTTGGATATTTCATCAAGGAACTTATAAGAAAACCCTTATATTGGTTAGGATAAACTAAATTCTGAGTGACAAACAACAGGAAAACCCCAGTGGATTACCCTCTAAAATATTTTTCATTTCTGTTGCATATCCAAAATGGGTCAGCAGAAAGAATCTGCTTATTCCAGACATTCAGGGACTCAGGCTAATGTTTGGTCTATTTTGACATTATCACCAAGTCAGAGAAAAAGAAAACGTCAAATAAGAACTGGCTCTAAAAGTCTCCACACAAAATGGTGCACAGCACCTTCCCAATCCATTGGCCAAGGCTAATCATGTGGCCATACTTCAAAAAGAATGAGGCACTGCCTTCTAACTATGTGCCTTGAAGGAGAACTGGACTGTTTGAGAACATTCCTAATGACTCCCATACTTCCCCATGATGACTAATCTTTGTCTGCAAAATATCATGATGACCCAGACCCACTGTTAAAGCACCTGCATGGTTCTATCACAAAACCAGAGGACTTTCTATTCTTGAGCACCTGCTGTGTCTCAGACACTAAGCAAGCTGATCGTACCCACGCTACCTAACTTGTTTCACAAAGGGACTCATTTCTATCAGTGGATATCTGGCAGAGCATTGTTCTACACTGAAAGGCAGTGGTCCTTCCAGCTCTGCATACAGTGCAGTTGAGAAGTATCAGCAAACCTTAGGTCTGTCCCTCCCATCAGTGGCTGAGCCAAGGAACAGGAAGACAACCATGAACTGGAAAGACCTCCAGTAACCTTTTTGCTGACTTGCACCATGGTCCTATGTCAGGAACATATTTCTGGGTTTTGTTAGCTCTGCAGCAGGCTTATGGAAGTAGGGAGGAACACTGAGCTGGATATTTGGAATCTAAGGCTGTCATTGCAAACTTTCTATAGCTCTTTTGGAAGGCCTTGGTCTACTAAATACCCTCTCTTGGTTCTTGTCTGTCACCAAAGCCTGAGTTTCATGTCTGGTCAGCCTGGTCAAGCCTTCTTCCAGTGTTTAGTGGATTCTGTTTTAAGGAACTCACCACACCTTCTCAGGCACCTCTACATCCAGGGTTCTCTTCCGTCATTTAAGCCCCTCACATGATCTTAATAACTCTGAACTTCTTTTAGAGCTCTGATAGGGCTCCAACTTCTCTCCTCAGGTAAGAAGGAAATTCCCTGAGTGTCACCTTGTATAAATATCAAGTTGAGATCTCCCAGGTTGCTAGTTTATTTTTTCACTCAATAACAGGTTTTACAGATTTTATGATCATGGTATGAGACCTGAGGGAGCATGAGGGAGGGAAAATTCCTCCCCATGCAAATATATTTTAAATTCATTTGGAGAAGGAGATGAAGGTTACCCAAATGCTGACAGCTGATAATCTTGTCAGCTTAGGCCTTAAGGCTTCAATGCTCAGACCCTTGTCCCCAAAATGGCTCCTAGAAATAGCAGCCGTAGCTTCTGTATGGCAGAGGCTTTCTGTCAGGCCCCTCCAAAGTAAAGGGCACTGTGAAGCTTGATCAGTTGACCTCAATGGTGGAAAAGTGAGGAGAACTCTGAATTCAGAAGATGAATTCATGGGCTGAGTCCTTGCTTGACAAACTTCCGTTTTCCTGTGTGTCAAATGCAGATGAATGTGCCCTCCTAAACTCATTGGAACTCTAATAAGTAAATAATAGGTGTGATAATTCTTTGTAAACTCCTAAAGATCTTTCAAATGAAGGTACAGTTGCTAACATGAAAATGTATATGTATATTTAGGACATATGTACATGTATGTTCAGCATATATGCATATACAAATAAATGTGGCATGTGTGCATATGTATGCACATGAGTATATATGTATGTGTATATATGAATGGGGCCTGCAGCTGTAGCCCTGTGGCATCCAATCCCATCAGATCTCCGAAGCTAAGCAGGGTTGGGCCTGGTTAGTACCTGGATGGGAGACCGCCTAGGAACACCAGAAGCTATAGGCTTGGGAGAAGGATGTGGCAACCCCCTCCCAAAGATCAACCTGCCATTGAAAACCCTATGCACAGCAGAGAAGCACTGACAATATTGTTTCCCCTGTTGTACAGAGGGTCACTATGAGTCGGATACCGACTCGACAGCACCTAACAACAACAACAACAACAACAATATATGAATGTGTATGTATTCATATTGTTAAAATTTTTATATTAGCTCAAGATTCTTATATGGGAAGAAAGGGAATCATTGAGCTAGAGGCATATACAGGTGGTTAATGGCATGGCATATTATCTGTACCTCTTGAACTTCTGGGAAGCCAAGGATAAAAGGAACATGTGGCAGGTTTGCATAAGCTGCTCTTACTTGATGGAAGGAAGTATATATGTACTTTTCATGAGAGATACTAAAAGGGTGAATTTATCACATATACACTTACATAAGGGACGCTGATGAGATGCTGGTCAATACCATAAGATCATTTTTGCCAAAACATGCAATTAGTCGTTTCTATGTCAGTTTTGTGAAGCCTGAGGTTAAAATATTAGAATTAAATGGAGGCATTTGCACCAAAGATTCTGTTTCTTGTGCTATAAAATGGCATTGATTCTACTAATTAATGCTATTCAATAAGGTTAATGGATTTCCAAGTTTGTTTCTCTGCAACATTTTTGATGAATATGCCCAGCATTTGTTCTTTCCCACTGCATGGGTTGCCACTGATCAGCCATGTGACTTTAGGCAAGTGACTTAAGCCCTGAGTCTCTTTCTTTTTTTGGAAAAATTTTGAAGTTCCTAGTGTTGGCTTTGTGAGATTTTTTGAAAATATTAAAATTTTAAATGATAATATGTATGAAGAATGGTTAGGGTACCTCACATACAATAAGCAATTAATGATACCCACCATTATTAGATTATCATAGGTGTCATACATGGAACATCAAAAAAAGAATAAACAAAATCAGTGGGGGGTCATAAAGTTTTTAAAGTTCACCAACCAAATTTGAATAGAGTATGAACATGATTTAGGGAGAGGGAATTCAGGAAAAACAAAATCCCTGGAGGCCAGGGTATGCAAAGAGACCATTTGGCACAGTGAATAAATGAAGGAGAAAGATGGAGGGAGATTTCAAAAGAAGTTTGGGATTATTGAACTTGGAGAAAAGTGAAGAATCAAGACAACTTTTTGCAAGCCCTTCCTCGAAGACTGAACTTCAGTCAAGTTCCATCTTTTACATCATGGTTTCCAACTTTACAAATTTATAAACTCAGGTTATTGGGCTACAGAATAGATAAGGTTGCCATAAACCAAACCTATAGGAGACTGATGGAAACAGTAGGTAAAAGATTTTTTAAAACTGAATTGTTCATTCATCCTTGCCAAAATTATCTCCAGGTATTTCCTAACTCAGTAAAATCTGGGTTCCCCAAGACTCCTCACCTCCTGTGTCCAATTATCACCAAGTCCTATCGTTCTGAACTCAGAACATCTCTCCAGCCCATATACTTTTGTCACCTCCAGTGCCACCCCTAGTCTTGGATGCCACTATCTCTTGCCTGGAAAATCTCAGTAGTCTCCTAACTTTTATCCCCATGTTCATATTTGCTTGCCTCAAACGCAATTCTCCACTCACAACATTTGAAGGTCAGTACTCTACATCTCCTGTTAAATGTTAACATGGATAAACCAAGGTGCTGAGAAACTCTGCTTTGATGAAGTCCATTCCAGAAGCAAAAGATTGAGCTTAGTTTGGGCCTGTGAGTGCAAATACAGTTAGGCACTCCTGTTCACTTTGTATCCTCTACATACTGAGTCTTAGTTCTCTGAAGCTGCTTTGTAGTGAAATGGACTATATCCAGCAGGAGTCACTAAAAGACCCCAAATCCCCCATGTACCCACCCTTTTTCTCTTTCTCCCACCAAGCATGACCAGCCTCAATCCCCTGCACAATCTTAAAACACCTGCTGGCCCTGCTGTTAACATCAACAAATAATGAGAAGCTGTACTAATAACAATTATCATAATAAATTGGCCTTTGATTACATCTGTCACCTGAGAATATCAAAGACTTTACAAACATCAATTAGTAATTACAGCTCCACAGATTGCTTACAGAGAGCCGGGATCATTAAGGTCAGATAAGAGCTGCTCAGGGAACCATGAAGGGCAGCTGTGGCTTAGGCTGGCTCAGACCTGGGGGTCTCTCACTCTTGATGGAAAGTCTAACCCCTTCTCCATGATGCCCAGAGGAACCACGCTTCTGACATCCCAATTAGGGGATAATTTTTTGCAGCTTTTCCTTAGCCTCAAGCTCCTGTTGCTGAGGAATAGTAGGCATGAAATGCAGTGTTGGAAGGTACCTTATAGATTGCCCAGTTCCCTTCAAAAATTGAAGTCCAGTGTTGATGAAGTGAATTGCCTGAGAAATACAGCTTAAACCCAGTTCTCCTGTACCCCAACTCTATTTGTTTGCTCCAAAAAATTAGGCCTCAGTGTTCTGCTCTGTAAGGGGATCCTGATTTTGAGGATGATGATAATACTCTGACAGTCATTTACTAATGGCTTGTTCTGAGGGATACATGGATAAATAAGTTATAACTCCTGCCCTCAGGGAACTCACAGTCCTGTAGAGAAGACATTCATGAAAGCAAATGTGTGCAGTAAACTGTATCAGGAATTAGAGTGGTGGAATACCAGGTATACAGCTATAAGCTTGGAGATGCTCAGGAAAAGCCTCAGAAAAAGTGACATTTGAGTTGAATATTGGCATCTAAACGGGTATTTCTCAGGCAAACAATAGGGTAGGAGAAGGTGCATCCTGCAGAAAAAAGCCTTTGGGCAGAAACCCAAACTCCCTGATACATTTGGGGAGATTTAGGAAAGCTAGGCTGGGATTTAGCTCAGTTGGTAGAGCGCTGCACTGCAGTCTCTGAGGTCCCGAGTTCAATTCCCAGCACCACAAAAATGGGAGAAGGACCTGGCAATCCACTCCCAAGGCAATCCCGAAACAGCCATTGAAAACCCTGTAAGGGTCACTATGAGTTGGATACCAACTCGACAGCACCTAACAACAACAACAACTAAGTCCTGAGATTTGGACGAAAGGCCCCCCAGAGACCAGATAATGGAGGACCTTGCTTGCCATACTAAAAAGCTTGGATGTTATTCTGATAAAATAGAGAAAATTAGAAAGTTGCCTTGGCAGTAATCTCAATATCAACTTAGTAGAGGCATAAAGTCATGTATATATCCTTCCTTGCATCTTTCAGGCACTGTGCGCAGAAAATTATGTTTGCCCTAGTGAGATGTGCAGAGGGTATTGCTCCCTTTCTGCAGATTAGATCACTGTGACTCAGAAAGATTAAGGAATTTACCCAGGGAATTTACCCAACGTCACTCAACAATGAGAAACAAAACTAAAATTTGAATATCTAATTTCATTCATTATTTATGGCATGTTTAATATGTGCAAGCACTACACCATCCCTGACGGAGTAGAGAAGGGGCCTGCTTTCACGGTCTTGACGTTCTGGTGCAAAGTATTGGAAAGTGACAGTCAGTAGATGTGCAAATAAATGATTTCATATAGTGATGTGTGAGAACTGAAAATAGTAATGTGGTGGTAGGTGACTGGGGAGTATGGCATTGAGTGGAATCATCAGGGAAGGCATCTTTGAGGTGACATAGAACAGAGCTGGAATAATGAGAAGGTAGAGATCTCAACACATTCCAGGCATAAGGGGCAGCACACAGAAAGGCTCTAAGGATGGCATAAGTACAGCATGTCAGGGGACCATAAATAAGATCAATGCCTGGAGAGGTCAGGTAAGGCGGAGTCAGAGGAAGTAGTAGTGCTATTTGTGCAGGATAGTAAGGTCAAGGGAGGAGCTGGGATTTTATCTTCTGTCCCCTGGGATCCTTGGAGAATTTTAAACAGGGAGTAGTGTACATGATATACACATGATATACATGTACATGATATACACATACTCCTATCTATTCATCTATCATCTATCTCTATATTAAAAACCAAACATTCATAATGATATTCCCAACTCCACTCCAGCATCACTGGGTTTGTTCCAGCTTTCACCCCTCCGGTATTTGTAACTGCTTTCTCTGATGGTGAGAAATTGGACTTTCATTATTCTCAATATATAGTCTCAATATATTGACTGACTTAGGTAACTGTGGCTAATGAGGAGAGGAAATTCCTTACTGGGGTCCAGGACAGCTGCAGTTGGGGAGGTCAGAAAACTACTGCAGTCATCCAGGCAAAAGATAGTGGTGATTTGGACCATGTTGGTAAGAGTAGAGAGACTAAGTGAGCATGAAGTAAACAGAATGCGGAGAAACGGTTATTGATTCTTCCTTTACAAGTGCTATTATGAAACATTTCAAATGTGCAAATGAGGATAGTAGAATCATCTCAATATGCTAATCATTTGGCTCCTACAATGATCAACTTAACTGGACTTTTAACTCCTTATTTCACTGAGTTACAGAAAACTCCAAGAGTAATGTAAAGAACATTCATAAGCCCTACACTCAGTTTCCCTAATTGCTATTTGTCATAGTGGCTTTAGGATTCTGTTTTCTTCCTCCCTTTCTCTTTCTCCCTCTCCTTTCTCTTCCCCTTTGTCTGTCTGCCTATCTATACAATTGATCTATCATTGCTTTATTCCTAAATGCTTTAATGTGCATTTCCAATATAATCACAATACAAACACCTCCTGATACTTATTGTTGAAATAGGGGCTGATCTTGTTAGCCTCAGTTTTGCCAGTTGTATTAGTTATGTCCTCATAGTAATTTTTTAAAAATTCTGGTCCAGGATCACGTGTTGCATTTGATTATCATATCCCTTTAGATCCCTTCCATGTCAGCCTTTCCTTCGCTTTCATGTCCTTGGCTCTTGAAAATTACAAGCCAATTATTTTATAGATTATCCTTCAAGTTGGATTTGTGTGGGTTGGTTTCCTTACAATTGGATTCAGATTACACATTTTTGTCAGGAATCCCACAAAACAATGTTAAGTTCTTTTGAAAATATAGTGACAGGATATACATGGTATCAGTTTTGTCCCATTCCTGGTAATGCTAACTTTAATCACTTAAAGTACTGTTCACCAAGGTGTTCTTACATTATACAGTATTATTTCTGTGTAATGTATGCATATTTTGTACAGATGGATTTCTAGAATATGTAAACATCTTGGTCTTCATGAGACTTTCATCCCTTAGTTTTAGCAGTTATTGATGATTCTTATCTAAATCGAATATTAAGGTATTGTCAAATTATTGTCTTATCTCATCATTCCTTCCACATATTTTTGTTTGTTTTTGGTGCTGATGGTAAAATCAGAGTCTAAGGTCTCCCTACGACTAAACATCAACAAAACAAAAATCCTTACGACTGGGTCAGCACGCAACTTCACATTAAATGGAAAAAAGATTGAGGTTGTCCAAGACTTTACTTTGCTTGGCTCTATAATCAACACCCGTGGAAGCAGCAGTCAAGAAATCCAAAGACTCATTGCTCTAGGAAAAGCTGTGGCAAAAGATCTCTTTAGAGTATTGAAAAGCAAAGATGTCACATTGAAGACGAAGGTGCGTCTGACTCATGCCATGGTATTTTCAGTCGCATCATATGGTTGTGAAAGCTGGACAT